>AYEL01069176.1:0-33568 GCA_000484575.1 Olivierus martensii
TTCCTCGATTTTGTTTCAGTTTCCTCATTTACTGCAGCTAATTGCATCATTTGGTAAACAGTGCGAGTTGATTCGTTGATTAGCGTCCATTTTGTTTTACACGAAATGAATTATGGGGACGGAACTAAGAATCTTGGGGAAAGCGAAGTTTAATGCGACTATGGGAATCCACAAGCGCGTTTATCTGCAACGGTTTTTGACCATTCCGCTTTCTGCGGCGGATAGTGGGAACCAACCTTAACTCTTTGCGTTCGACGTCGTCCTCCCAATGCTCTGACATTATCTAGCAACCAAACTTTTGTTTAATATTTGAAATATATACTACATTAACTTATTTTTAAAAATATTTTGAAGATTGAATTCGATGATATTATAATTTTTTTTTATTTTCACTTGCCAAATTGATTAACTCCATCAGTCACACAAAAATTGCAATAAAAATAACGATTACTCCAAGGATATACTATCTTATGCATTTTATATGTCGTTAGATAAAAGCTACACCTGTAATAATACATTCTACAATGTTTATTTGAATTTATATTTTAAAGGGAATTTTAAAACACAATGTGTATTATTTTACCATTTTTCTCTACTTTTCGTTTTGTGGAGTTAATCGATTTGGCAAGGGATCGGCTCATATGATAATCAGATGCGCAATGATGTTCTGTTTATTCAAATTGATTCTAACTATGTTCTAAATTGGCAGAGAGTTGTAATTTTAAGTCATTCTCAAAACGCTGCATGATTTGCTGTCAAATGAAGCAAATTCCATTGACTATGAGAATAAACAGCTTAACAGGTAATTTGAACTTTATCAATTGACTGTGTATTCGAAATTGAAAACTGAAACTAGAGGCACAATTATATAAAAACAAACATTATTCTTACTGACGCTGCTATCTTTTACATCGAAATCAACTGTTTCGTGCACATTAATATCATAACAAAAGTTGGTAATATGCTGTTCTCATAGACTCAATACTGACTTCTGATGCTTTCTTCAAGTAAAATACTATTTTATGGTGTGAGCATCTGTTGCATAGTTTCATTTATTATATACTTATGAGAATATCTTGGCATAAGCAAATCTAGTGCAAATCCTAGGGCTGCAAATAAAAATGGAATGCTTAAAACAATAATTTTTTTAATGGTACAGTACATTCAATATATATTATCTAGGACAGTGGTTCTCAACCTTTTTTCTGTTGAGGAACACATTTTAATGTTTTAATTCTCAACCTTTTTTCTGTTGAGGAACACATTTTAATATTTTAAAATTTGGCAGCCGCCTAAATATTTTAAATAATAATTTAGATTTAACAACAAATTTTTATTATCTAAATATTTTAAATAATAATTTAGATTTAACAATAAATTTTTATTAACTAAATCTAAATTATTATTTAATATATTTAACAACAAATTTTTTTAACATTTTAAATAATAATTTAGATTTAGATCGGAAGAGCGTCGTGTAGGGATAACAAATTTTTATTAACAGATGTATTTATTCTTATTACTTACATTCCGATTATAGACATAATCATATACTGGATCATTAAATGGCGGCTGTTATTAAGTTACAGCGTCACCTGCAGATTTTGTCTTTTTAAAGAAACTATAATTTTAATTTAATTTTTATTCCTTAATTTTTAAATTTTGGATAACAAGAAAAAATTTTGCCTGTCGCAGAAATTCGAGGGTTAGATTTTTCTAACGATACTCTATTTATAGGAATCGGTGCAGTAATTCGACTGCAAAAGGGATATCCAGCCAACCAAGTTTCACTATTAATATATAATTATATATGATTCATACAATTACATAAATACAATTCATTCTTAATATTTTGCAGCACACCTTCAAAGGTTTGGCAGCACACTAGTGTGCCGTGGCACAGTGGCACACCTTCAAAGGTTTCGCAGCACAGTGGTTGAGAACCACTGATCTAGGAATACCAATAATTTGATTTATGTTATTGGCTGCTGCAATAACAGTGCTATATGTGAAAATAATAAATAGTTTATAGTATATCTCAATATAGTTTAAATTCAATTATAATAAATTATATTCTTAAATATAATTTGTTATAATAGGATTTAAATTGACATAAAACATCAGTCATAAAATAGCTATGAAAGAGAGTTACCACTAAAAGATGTAATAAAAATGCATGATTTCACAATTTACAAGGCAATGAAGAATAAGATTTCACCAAAAAGTATATCAATTGTTTGGCTGTTGAAATTCTTTCAAACTGATGATCTACTGTTAGTGAAAATGGATATCAAAAAAGTTGTACATTCAAAAAGAAACTGGATGATCTAATAAGTTAGATTTATTTTAGAAAACTAGACATTATATTCAATCTAATTATTTATCTTTAAAAAATTGACCCAATACAAGAATATTTTCTGTTTATTAAGATGATTCAAATTTGTTTTATTAAATCTAAGATAATACTATTGGATTATTTATTATTTCTAGTAAGCACCATAGTCTTACTTAAAAAAATTATTAATTACAGTTTACCATAGTTCTATCAATAAAATCCAATGAAAAGCATCTAATATGTAAAAAAAATAAGCCAAATATAAGTATTAAGAATAAGAAATAAGGATATTTGTAACAATTTAGATGTGGCTATTTGATTGATGTTATTGCTTTATTAAAATTAATCAAGTAGCCAAATCTAAACTGCTATAAATATCCCAATTTTTTAGTACTGTATTTAACTTTTTACATATTAAATGTTTTTGATTGAATATCATTTACTTTTTAGATGAAAATCATTTTTCTGAGAGAAACATTTTAATAATAATATGTTAATACATCAATAAATACTCTCTTTATTTTTAATCCATTTGAATTAAAATTTTTAAGAAACATTTAGTAAAATAATAGACATACAAATATCAAATTTAGTCAAAATTAATTGAATAATACAATCTGTAGAAGAGAGGATGAAAAGATCAACTCCATTCATTTTAACTCAACTGGGCTGCATTTTTTTTTAAACTTAAATAACATAAGTAACATTTATATTAGATTCTAGATTTGTTCAAAATTGGTTGAACAATATGACTTATAAAGACATTTCTAAAAAAGA
Organism: Olivierus martensii; assembly: GCA_000484575.1. Lineage (NCBI taxonomy): Eukaryota > Metazoa > Arthropoda > Arachnida > Scorpiones > Buthidae > Olivierus > Olivierus martensii. Next base: position 3,113 of record AYEL01069176.1, read on the forward strand.
GAATTATCCTCTTCTACACTTTTTAAATTTAGCTCAATTGGGCCAAAATTTTTAATTAAACTATGATATGCTTGTATTCCAAATTTGATCAAAAGTGGATAAACAATGCAATATATAGAGGTATTTTTGGAAAATGGATGCCTCATTTCTCCTCTTATTTTGACCCGATGAAGCTGAAATTTTCAGGTAACCTCAAATAATCTAAGAAATACCTATATTTCAAATTTCATTGATATCAATTGAACAATGTAACCTGTAGAGGTGTCTGCAGAGAAGGTGAAGAAGAAGAAATGATGCTTTATCAATTTTTGCAATTTTTAAATTGCTCTAATTCTATTATTAATTGGATTTGAAATTTCAAATTTGACAATCAGTGTCTTATTGAATGCTTTTCTCAAATATAACTATTAGAGATGATTCGATACAAGTAAATACAAATAAAGTATCGATACTTTTGATTCGATACCAAGTATTTTTGGCATCGATACTTTTTCCGATACTTACTCGGTATCGAATATAAAAGTACTTGTATCGATTCGTCATCCATGGTTTCATTAAAAAGTGATCCATTGGTTGAGTGGTTTTTCTTTATTATATAAACATGTTGTCATTTTTAGTAATAGTAGCCACTTCAGCACCTTGCGAACAGCTATTTTCAAAAGTGGGAACTATTATGAGGAAAGCCAGAAATCGCCGCTGGAAAATATTTACAGCAGCTGCTCTTTTTTGTGAGGTCTGAAGAAAGAAGAATGTTTTGAGTTTTTCATTTAATATGTAATTAAAATGGTATTTTTCATTTTAATGAAAGTGTTTTAAATCAAGTTTATTCATATTTTTCTAACCTACAATTAAAGAAACAATAAGTACAGAAATCTTCAGATTCGATATCATTCGATTCGAGTAGGTATCGATACTTTTGACCGATGATTTGAGTAAGTATTGATACTTACTTACGATACTACTTGAATACTTTGCTATCGATACCACGCTGGTATTGAATCATCTCTAATAACTATCAGATTAATGATATTTAACTTGGCTCAGAGTCGCTACTGTTTCATTAAGGATCATTTGGCTGAATAATATTTGGATTATATTCCCCTATACAGTTTGTATTTTGGTGTGCCAAAACGTTCATTAGAACCATGTAAAAAAAGGCAAAAGAGAAATTTGTTTGAATTTCACTGTGAAAAATTATTTGGATCGTTGATATGAAGAATATTCACTGATACATATTATGTTTTTGTCAACTTAGTATTAAGTCATCTAAAATGAAATAATCAACTGAGAAACTCTTTATAATTGGACGTTTATATTCGAATCTACAGAAAATCTTCTAATTGGTCCAATTAATAGTAGGCTATATATTTTATTATATAATATGACTTCTATGATACTTGAGGTTTCTCAATTCCTCGGTATCAACGGAAGAATAAATTTTGAATTATCAGTGATGTTTTCGATTTACGATACTACAAATTCTAATATGAGGAATACTCAATACTCAAGGGAATACTTATACAGTAGAATGCTATGAATAATTCCATGATTCCATTTTAATGCATTTTATTTAAAAACAGATATATTAATCCTGAATTATTTTTATGCAACAATGTTTTTATGATACTTCGTAAAATAACATTCCTTTACCTGTGTGAAGTTGGCCCCCACTTTTGAATTTTTAAATTTTTTCTTTTGCATTCGTTTATATTATTAAAAAACACACTATAGTGGCCTTTTCATAAATTTAGATAATTTATATTATTCATAATTTACTATCATTAGCCTTAAATAGTTAGAAATGATATATATATCACTAGCTCTAGGTAAATAGGGACTTAAGGAGTCGGAAGTCGTTTGTTTTTTTTCCGACTCCGACTCTGGGCAGTTTAAAAATCCAACTCTGACTCCCGACTCCGGGCAGTTTTAAAATCCGACTCCGACTTCACCCAAAAACCTCTGACTCTGCAACGCTGGTATTGAGCAGGTGGGGGTAACCCGTGATATATGTTTTTGTGATACGTATATAGTGGGCTGCAAACATTGCAGTCCGCACTACGTATTTTGTTAATCAAAAGGAACGTAGAATGGAATTTAAATATAAATAATTGTTACTGGTATTGTTTTTGTATTTAATAAAGACTTTTTGTTTTATTACTATATGTATAATATTTATGATGTTATGATGATAAATATGTTTAAATAAATATATGTCAATAAAAATGCTGTTTTTTTCAACTCGTAGTGATTTTTTATTGTAATTTTTTCAGCCTTCCCACAAAAATCATCCACGAGCCGCCACTGCTCAATACTGACATCCGATGTTTGTCGTCAAGTATAGTGAGAAATAATATATAGTTTCATATATATATATATAAAACTTCAAATTTTTGAGTGAATAATGGTAGTTATAATATAAAGAATATATCTTAAAAATATGCATTATAACTAGGGATGATTATACAAGTAAAGTATCGATACTTTTGATTCGATACCAAGTATTTTTGACAAAATAAGTACATAAAGCCATTTTTAGTATCTTTTTCCGATACTTACTCGGTATCGAATATAAAAGTACTTGTATCGAATCGTCATCTACTGTTTCCTGCTCTTTTAATACTATTTAATAACCTTGAACTGAGTAATTTTTAGTATGTTATGCTGCATTATTTATTTTTTAAATTGCTACTTTTCAGCTACTAAATTACAAACTAACACACAATGATTAATAATTCTATAAATACTTGTAAGAAGCATTACTGACAAATGGTATGAAGTTATGGCTCCTCCAAGATCCAAGGTTTGGACATACTTTTCTAAAAAAAGTTTAGGATTGGCATCGTATAAGCAATGGTTTGAAGATGTTAAATATTGTGGCAACACATCAAATTTGTTTAATCACCTTAAAAGACACGGAATTAGTATTGAAAGAGAACCTTTACCTTCTAGAGAACAAGGAAGCAGCAAATTAGATACGTAAAACATTTTTAAAATAGATTATTAGATTTTAATATATGTTGCATTAATTAAAATGTAATTTTCCCATAACTATTGATGCATTAGAATCTACCATCCAGCAACTAAATTTTGCTTCTTCAAATGTAGCATTATTAGAACATTCACCCAAGCCAATTGATTTGTTTAATCACCTAAGAGACGCTTTCATGCGGATTTCTTAAAGCTAAGTTAAAAGAGGTGCAAAAAATCTTGCAAAAGGAATTAAAAAGAAGGTTCGGAATGATAGAATTTAATAGGCATGCATCGATTGCACTTTATTGAATCCGTGCTTTAAAATCTTACATTTTCAAGACCCAGTAGCATGTGGGAGGGCAATTGTAAAATTAAAACAACTTATAACAGAGGATCGAAAAACCAGCAGTGACAGTAGTGAATCAGAAGGAGAACAGACAACTACAACTACATATGATTTTTGGAAACACCATAAAAAACTGGCACATGGACAAAAAAACACGAAGAGGACAGAGAAATGAACTGTCGTCTTATCAAACCCCGTGGTTTCATTAAAAAGTGACCTATTGGTTGAGAGGGAGGAAATAAAAACTATTTTTCCTTCACTATATAGACATGCTATGTCATTTTTAGTAGTAGTAGCCACTTCAGTACCCTGCGAACAGCTATTTTCAAAGGCAGGTACTACTATGAGCAAAACCAGAAACCATTCTCTGGAAAATATTTACAGCAGCTGCTCTTTTTGGGAGATCTGAAGAAAGAATAATTTTTTGAGTAAATGAGTTTTACATTTAATATGTAATTAAAATGGTATTTTTCATTTTAATAAGTGTTTTAAATCAAGCTTATTCTTATTTTTCTAACTTACAATTAGAGAAACAATAAGTGCAAAAATCTTCAGATTCAATATCATTCGATTCAAGTATCAATACTTTTGACCGGTGATTTGAGAAAGTATCAATACTTTCTTTCGATGCTACTTGAATATATTGGTATCGATACCACAGTAGTATCAAATCATCCCTAATTATAACCAGATCAGCTTTATATTCAGTTATTTAGAATGATTGCTTTATTATTATATTTTTTAAATTTGATTACATATGTATGCATCCATATAAGAAATATTTTTATTTTCATAGATTTCATATAGAAGTCTGAAAAAATTTGGCTTTGAGCCCCAAAACAACAAAAATAATCATATCAAAAATAATTGCATAAAGCTATTTATAAAATATGCCTAAAATTCTTTCAAGTGACTATTATTATTATTTATCTAAAACAAGTATTTTCAGAATTATTGGCAATTTAATATCTCCAATAGCCATCAATTTGTAACAAGATCATTTAGTATTCTTAAAATTAATATTCATGCATGTTGCCTAATAAGGAACTATCTTGTAAAATTTGAATTCTCTGCAGTGTTTGATTTTTTACATATCTTTAAGACAGACAATAAAGTAAATATATACAACAAATTTTTTTTTTAAAAAAAATGTGATATATCAAAAATATACCACATTTCAAGAAGTATATAAATGTAATAATAATAACAAAATTAATTACTTATTTTTTACAGTTGATGTGCCACCACCATCTATACCTGTTATGCTAAAGGATGAGGAAAATTTAGATAGGACACATTTGCCAAGGTAAATTTTTTCTTATATTTTAAAAAGTATAATTAAATTTTTTATTTTTATTTTTAATTTTAGTGAACCAAAACTAACAGAGAAAGAGGCCAGACAAGCTTTGCATAAATATGTATCAAGACATTGTTGTTATGGAAAATCTGTTGCTCAGGATATGTCAATCACAAAAATTGTCCATTCATGTGCCTTTCATGTATGAAAGAGAATTGTTAAAATTTGAGAATTAAATACTAATTAATTTAATACATAAAATTTTTTAAAATTATTTTTAGTACACCCTTGAAAGTTTTACAGAAAAAAGACAAACTTCATGGGCATTTGAGCCATATACAGGCAAATATTAGTTCTGAAAATTATTATATTATATAATGAAAACATATAAGTGCTGTTTTTAATAGCATATTTGATTGTAGGGGATCCTATAAGTAGCATATCTAGTGGTACACCTACTCTACCTTGGAATCTTCCAGTTTCACCTCCTGCACCATTTCAAAATAGCAACACCAAAATTGAAGTGCCTCATACTGCAGTTGTGAAAACTTGTCACACATGTGGTGGAGTAGGAAGAAAGCGGTGTTTTACTTGTTCAGGAAATGGCTGGGTAAGTTACAATATTCTGAATATAGGCGATCCTTGGCTTACAACAATCAATACTTACATTGTTGATTATTTACAATGAAAATTCCTATTTACAACAGCCACCATTAATGATTTAGCAATAATAGCAGCCAATCAACTGGATATCCAAGTTGTCATTGAGTTGGAAGTGTATTGTGTTTCTACTATGCAGTATTTTTATTTAATTTTAGATCTCATACTTTCAGATTTTTAAGTATCCAGGCTTAACCCATTCAACCCTATTCTAAATGCATGAAATTCGGATTCCATGTTTTTGAAAAATTTTTGATGAATTCAGCCTGGACATCAGTTCAGTTACGGTAAAATCCTACTGGCTCTATCATAGATGTAAACAGTTCGTAATTGGGGTTGGGTCTGGAATCATTGGCTGTAGTCAGCCAATGATTGGAAACATTAAAAGATAACTGTTTATTTTTGTTAGAAACTTGGTTAGGTTAGTTTGAATTAAGCTGCCAAGGGATACTTTTGGCAGTGGCCACTTTTAGAGTTCCAGATACTGTTCAACATCTAAGTTCGATCAATTGGAAGATCAAATGGGGTTCAGTGGGCCTGGCTGGGGCTGGATTTTTCCTGAAAAATGATATATTGGACACAGAATTGAACCCAAATTCTTCAATTTATGGTAAATGACTGCTTTACCACATGGCTGAAGCTAAAATCTTGGACACAGTAAAATAACTTGAATATTCCTTCTTTGATTTTACATTGTGTTTTCTTTAATTTTACCCACGTTAAGTTCTGGTAGACATGAAATACACAATTTCCTCCCAATTTCCATTTTAAATAATAAACAATGTTTATTCAGCATTACTGTATGTTACTACTTTTTAAAAGCATATTGAATATTCTGAGTTTTGGTGGTTAGGGACAATGTTATAAATCCATTTATAACATTGTGCTTATGGAAAATCATATTCTGAGTTATGATAGATTCAAACTACGACTGAAATTTTTGAAACAACTCTATTGTAAGTTGAGGACCTCCTGTATATCATGTAATTCAGTGATAATCCCTAATTTGTAGGACAATAGAGCAGACTGTCTCATATATAAATAAATATAGACTGATTCCCTTAAATTTGTATGGAGTAGCTAGGCAAAAGCACAGTAAGACTAAAAAGGTTTTAGTGATATTGAGGAACTAAATAATGGAATGTGGTTCTCAATCAACATCTTTTGGACTTCTCTGTCTATTCTGTGCCAATAATTGGTCAGTTCTATAGGTCAGTCTTCTGTATCTTCCATGCAAAAAGTCCCTATAAAGCTAGAGTTCTAAGATTGTTTCATATCAATCTCTACCTTTTGAATCAATGGCTTGTGGAGGGCTGATATGATTTTGCTCTAAGTCAAGATTCTTGGCACTATAAGCATCAAATATAAGAATTTAATTATAAGAAAAATTAGATGTTTTCTTTTACTATTGATATTGTAGTCCTTAGACTTGTATCATTGCTGAAGATGATGATAATGTTTTGTCCATATAGAATTTCTGTTCTTGACATCTAAACAAACTTTAACAAGCATAAAGTAAAATTATAAATGTAGGAACTAATTGTTTCCTCTGCATATAATAAAATATATTTTTGACCAATTTCTATTTTCATTTTTTAGCTTTTATTTCTTTGCATTAATGCAGAATATATTTAGGGATTATATTCACTGAAAGTATTAATTCTGTAAATTCTCTCTATCTGATTAATAATTTAGCCAATTATGAATATTTTCTTTATATTTATTATTAAAGATATTATTTTAAAAGAAATTGAAAAACTAAATAATCATAAAAAATGCAAAAGTAATGAATCAAACATCACATAAATTAGCAATAAAAATGTAATAACTTTTCTTAAATAAAAAATTTTCTTATTGATATTGAAATTGATATTAACTCCATCAATCAAAAGAGAAAGAGGAAACAATCAATACGAAATATATTCAAAATTGTTTTTAAATAAAATATTTGAAAAAAAAATTTTTTATAGGAATATTGCTATTCCTGTCATGGAGATGGACGTAGAAGTTCATTTCAAGGTGAGAGTGAGAGATGTTTTCAGTGCCATGGAACTGGTCGCAGAAGGTAATTTTTTACATTCAATTTAAAATTAAAATTTTATATGTTATAAATATTATATCAATATATAATATGATTTTGATCAATAACTTTTCAGATGTTGGAAATGCAATGGAGATGGTATGTCAGCATGTAAATGCTGCACTGGAACTGGGCAAATAAAATGTTTTATACAACTGCATATAACTTGGTAAATTTTTAAGATTTATATTTTCTATATAGTATTTAATTTTATAAATCATGCTTTAAATAGTGGAATATTTAAACACATTAACACTAGCACTATTTAGCAGATACAAAATATTCCACAATTTGTCTAGCTTGTATAATGTTTTCGGTACACCCATCTTCAGCATATTGCAAAGTCTAGAACACTTTTGAAAAATAGAATCAAACATTACTGAAATCGGTTTTCTGATTCTATAATGTTTGATTCTATTTTTCAGAAATGTTCTATCCTTTGCAATGTGCTGAAGATGAGTGTACTGAAAATGTTACACAAGTTAAATAAATTGTGAAGTATTTTATATATGTTAAATAATGTAGTGTTAATCTATTTCTAATTAAATGGAAAGAGTAAGCAGTAATCATTAGATATAGGAATATTTAAATATGCATTATAGATCTTTCTTTGAATATTATATGTGAAGCACATAAATGTTTTATTAAATACAGTGAAACCCCGATTTTGAAACTTTTCAGGGGGAAAGTCGAATGAGCCGGGAAAACGCACGAAACGGGAACTCTGATGACGTCATAATAAAAAAGTTATATAATTAAAACGTAGGAAGAGGGAAAGTTTTACATTGCATGTATAGGAAAATGCTCGGACTTCCGAAAATAGACGTTTAAAGCGGGAAAGTCGTACGATATGGGAACGCACGAGCGGGGTTTCACTGTAAACCAAAATTTATAAAGGGTACATTCAGGTAGTCCTCGACTTATGACAGAGTTCTTTTCCAATGTCTCCATCGTAAGTCTTTTCTGGCATAAGTCAAGGACATTTTTAATTCTTCATTTGAATTTGATTTCTGTTTTAATATTTTAATAAATTAGTTTTCTGTTTAACTTAAAATGGTTAAATAAATCTTTCCTTGCATTCTTTTTTACACTGGAATTTTCATCAATAGTATTATTTCTCTTACTGGACATGACAGGGTTATGATGAGATTCAGTAATAAGTCTTTGCTTGCCAACTAATAGAGACACTGCGATGCATATAAAAAAGCAATGTGATATATGTATGCATATGCAAGTAGCAAAGTTGAATTAGAGAATTTTTATTAATAATTTTTGGCTGTTGTAAGTGGAAATCGTCATAAGTAGAGGATCGCCTGTACATACAAGAAGTTATAAATTTAAGATTATTTTTAATTAATAAAAATTAAAGAAAAACTATTAAATATATTAACATATCAAAACATAAAAATCTGGCAAATGTTTAATCATTTAAAAAAATATTTAGAGTTTGTTTCAAAACATTAATATCTCTGTTCAGATAAATATAGACTATTGAAATCCAAAAAATTAAATTAGATTATTAATTTTATATAATCCAATACTAATATATTAACTTTTTTATTCCATTTTGAAAAATACATATGAATGAGATATATGTAAGTCCAAAATACTCATATATTTGATCATAAAAAATATATATGAGTGGCAATTGCAAGGAAAACAAATTATTTTATGCAAATAAGCTTAAATATCAACTAATATTATATTGATAGAGTACATAAGCGAATGGGAACACTCCAATATTATTTTAGAATACTTTACTGTAGATTGAATGAGAAAGTTATATATCATAATCAGTTTTTGAGTATAGGATGATAGTGGGAGTCCAAAGAAAGACTGCAATTATCAGTACAAAAGTTATACTTTGTGGAATATAAATGAACAACATAAATATAGTGGTTAACATAGCAAAAAACTGGCACTAATTCCAAAATCTGTAACCAGAAATTGCTAGTGGATGCCTTGAATGAGTTGTGGAGGATTGCCAGAATTGTATGGGCTAGCAAATGTGAATAGAGTCAAATAATAGAGGATTTGAATATGGACAATATCACATAGTATCTGAGCTGTATATTATGCCTTCAATAGCGTGAAACAAACACACACACATACAAGACATTGATGCTTGTAACATAGCAAAATATTTTCAATGGGTTCAGGAATATAGATGTAGACTTTTAATATTTGGATAAAGTCTAAAAATTATGTTTCAACTGCATGCACTAATGAAAAGAGTAGATTTTGCAGACAACAGCATGAAATCTAGATATATTTTATATTATCATGATTCCCAGAACAATGGAAGCAGTGTAATAATATTGGGAATATTGTGGATCAGTTTCATTTAAATATGGTTTGGTTGGGAGCCCACTTAAATCAAGATGCCTAAAGTTCTGAAATGGTTGGATGAATTTGATCAGCAACAATGCCCATTCTCTAACTTAATGTATTATAATGTACAAAAACATGTCAAGAGATTTTCCCTGCTTCAGCAGCCACTTTATTCTTTTTGTATAATTTATGGAATATAATTAAATGGAATATCATGATTGAATCCACTGTCATCAATATTTGTAAATTGAAGACATTATCTGAAATGCATAGGCTAACATTTAACCAGAATGTTTAAGAAATTTATTTTAATCAATTTTTGTCAAGCTGAATTATTACTGTCATTAAGGCCAAAGGTGATCTTAATAAACTAATCATTTTAGTATACCCCATCTCCCTTTTTATATGGCAAAATTGATTCTGAAAAAATACTATATAAATGAAAATTATATAAATTGGACTGACATTTGCATAGAAATGCCCAATTTCTGTTATTCTCAATTTAAATGATTTTCATTTGCATGGTATTTTTTCAGAACTAATCTACACCTGTTGTTTTTTTTTGTATGGTATAAACTCTGACTTATATAAGGTTTACATAAATTATTAGATTATATATATATATAATGTGTGTGTGTAGGTGTGTGTTTGTAGGTGTGTGTGTAGGTGTGTGTGTGTAGGTGTGTGTGTGTGTGTGTGTGTGTGTGAAAAATATATATAACCTAACATTATAAAATATGTTAAATTATAGTAATCATTTAAAAAATATTTTGCATGCCAGAATTTTTTACACAGATTGGAGAACATTTGCTATGTACTATTGTTATAAAAATATAAAATACAATAATTCAGCATATTTCAGAATATGCTATGATTTATTATTATATAAATTTCCTCTTCTGATCAATTGAATTAAGCATATTAATAGCAATATATTTTTACTAGCTATTGAAACTTGCAAATAATTCATGTAGTTTGGAATATATTTATAGAAGTGGTGTTATATATGAATATCAGATTATTAGATTTTTTCTTATATGTGCTATTAATAAAAGTTATACTCTAAGAATGAGTTGAATTTATCAAAATTCATTTAATTGCTTATTAGAAACAAAAATACTTACATATTAAAATAAAAAATATTTTTTATAGTTATCATTGGCAAAATGAATGCACCTATGAAATATTTATACCACCATTAATAGGCAAACAATGCTCTATGAAATCGGTTTGGAGTGCACTTTTTATTTAGTACTATTTCAAACAATAAGTCATTGTTTAATTTGTCTGCTATGTTCCATCATTGCATGGTGTGAATTTGAATGAATAATTGCAAAAAAAGGGACATAGCTTGAAATCAAATAACTAGTGATCCTAAAAATTAAACCTGCCATTACATAGCAAGCTATTAACTACTATCTGATTTTAAAAATAATTATAATATTTGATTTCTTTTAGGACTAATCACATGGATGAACATATTGTTGATCGAGCTTCAGTTCCAGATGAAAAACTGAAAAATGTATCTGGTCAAATTGTACTCTCAGAAGAACATCCAAAGGTGTGTGATAGTAATCTGATTAAAAAAATATATAGAATAAAATATTAAAAATATTTTTTTAATCAATACAATACAAATAAATTGATTTTATGATATTTAATATTTAAGCATTATGTCAGATCTGTAAGTCTGAAGAAGTTCCTAGTTTCTCAAGTTAAGCGTAATCTATTATGCACTAGCTGAAACCTGCAAATTTTTTCGATTATAAACATTTTAGATATTTTAATAATAAAAGTTTGTTACAATTAAACCTCTTTATATACGGGATTTCATGTTTGAGTTTTTCCAAAAACTTTGACACAATTAAAACTTTTCAGCATATAAAAGGCAACATATAATTATCTGTGAGTAAAAACTGGGTGAGGAATGTAATCCTGAATCTATTAAATGACTGTCCATTTTTCTTTTTGCTGTAGGGTAATTCCATGATAGAAGCATTTGCAAAGCATTGCATTTTTATATTGCACCCATCACATGCTGTACACTCTCCAGTGAAGAGCCTCAGGAACAGAGTTGCCAGATCTGAATTGTTGAAAGTAGTGAACTGAAGGACTATGAGACAGCAAGAAATTTAAAAAGAGATTATATGACAAATTAAAAATGAAAATCATGTACAAAAAGCTGCTAGATTAAATAATAAATATAATTGTAAAAATCTATAAAATTCTACAAATTAAAAAATTGCCTTTGTTGCTGTGGCAACAATGGCAATGTGGTTTCTTCAGATGTAATGACAATTGCAATATCTAATGAAAAGAATCAGGAAATATGATTTAGCCGTTCTTACATTTTAAGTGAATTTCAGATTTATAATATATATATAGGTATAGTTATATATAGAATAGGTATCTGTAATAGCTACAATTAAACCTCTAATTAGATTGTTGGTAATAGCATACCAACAATCTAATTAGCATTGGGTATTAGTTTAGTCACTAAGCCTATCAAATCTTATTTACCTTATTTGATATTATTATTTAATTAATGTAACATATAATAGTTAGCAAATTAGATAGACTACACATTAAAAATAAAACAATAACAACATTTTAATATAAAATCTGGATTTTAGTAGTTTACTGAAATAATACACAGCATAGTACTTAACATCTGCCATTAATTTGGTAACTGGATTATAATGATCATGTGATTATTGCACATGACTGTTATAATCCAATGACATTGATCAGATAGTAAAGATAATGATCATTATAATCCAATAATATCAGCTAGCTAGAATATCACATGGTTATTGTAACCCAATGAGATTGCTCAAAGGAACAGTTATAAGGATTTTATTATAATAAATAATATATTGAATTCATTATGCACTTTTAGTTTAAATTTTCTTACAGAAAATATATGTTTAAAAAATCATTGACTATTTTATTTTTCAAATTGTACCAATTAAATAATATAGCATTATAAATTATAGTAATTTAAATGTATTAAGTAAAGCAATATATGCTAAAATAGTTTAATTCTTTGATTATAAAGCATATGTATACTGAATGAAGAGCATATCTGTATCCAATGTACTGTTAGCTATTGGCTATGTCATCAGCATATCCAACAGTGAAGAAAACCTTCCCATTGAGTAAACCCAATAATTCATTCACCACAAGGCACCAAAGAAGGGGAGAAAGCATCCCCCCTGCAGACAACCCCTATCAGTGAGAATCATAACTTTCTCATCATAGAGTCTGCTGAAAACAATCCTATGCCTCAGCATAGAGCCAATCCAACGATAATCGTTGAACTGACTCCATGTCTAAAACCAGCAAGGTTAATTTGTTCAAAAGAAGTAGAGTCAAAAGCTCCTTGAATATCAAGGAAAGTGCCAAGGGCAATTTCGTTGTACCCAATAGCCCTCTCAGTGAGTGAAACAACCTCATCATGAGCATGCTCAGTCAATTTGTCAGATTGATAGGCAAATTGACTGCGACAAAGGGGGATCTTAGACAAGGCCCCATCCCTAACAAACCTATCCAACCTCTCCACTTCAATAAAAAGGACATCAGGCTAATCGGAAGATAAGAATTACTACTAGCTATTAGTGCTAATCGTTATTTCTGGAATTCCTTGAAAATTAACTCATTTTGCTGAATAATGAAAACAAAAAAATTTATTTAATAATTTGTAACTAAACTAGCAATTAAAAACATGCATAATGCATATAATTCATAGTTTAGTCAATAAATTAATTTAAACAGGTAGAGGATCAAATATTTTCAATAGTAGGAAGTATGGATTTAAAGCATTGATATTTTTTTTAGGATAAAAGAAAATACAATTTAGCAATTTACATTTTATCTAAATACAAAATACATTTTAGGACACTTCAAAAATGTTTATTGGTTTAAATTTTATTTCTGATAAGTGTTTGTTTGCTTATTAATTTATTAGATACATCTCTGATAGTGATAACAAACAATTGTGTTTTAAGAAAGCTATTATTGATTTGTCATTTTGACAAATTGATTTTATGATTGTTTAATATTTAGATTTACAGATCTGATATATACTGTATAAAGAAATAGGAATTTCCTATTTGTGATTTTTATTAAAATGATACAAATTATATATATATTTTTTATCTATTCTATTCTTAATAGAATTTTTTTATTTGTGTAGTTTTTCTATTGCATTGTGGTCAGAATTTTCAAAAAAATTAGTATTTGAAAACTTTAAATATTGTTTTTAGATTTGAAATGTCATTAAATTTTTTATTTATCTTTAGCATAATCTATAAGCAAAATGAATAATCTTATTTTAAGTAATTTACAATAACAAACAGTGAAAGAAATATGACTTAATTAATACAATGTGGAAAAAAATATCATCTGTCTCATAAAAATCTATTAATTTCTATAATTCTGAAAAATGTGAAGATGAAATTGAATAAATACAAGAACACATTTTTATTAACATAAAACATTTTTGTTCTACAAAGAGATCATCTTCAGTACAGGTAGTCCTAGATTTACGACAGCCAAAAATTACTAAAAATTCTCTAATTCAACTTTGCTGCTTGTATTTATATATATATATATATATATTCAGTAATTCTTGAGCCCAGGAAGAAATTTTTCTTTTCCTTTTATTATATGCATTCAAACAACTTGAAGATGATCCACTAAAATGTAGTAATTAAATTAATATAATTTGTTAAATATTCAATTTTTAAAGGTGCACTAAAATTATGACTTACTTTGAACTTTCTGAAAATGCTGATTCTTCTAGGCTTAAATTTATATTTAATTCTTCTCTTGATTTGGTCTGACTGTCTTGGGTTTCACTATTTACATTAGTGGTGGATGGAATGCTTTATTATGCAAAAGATTCTGGAAAGCAGATTCATTATTCCCTAATTGTGAAACTGATAACATACTTCCTGTTTTACCCATCATTTCATCAATAATATTAAAAAATGGCCATGATATTCTTCCTCTTCCAGTAGACTTATTGTCTGCTAGTTTCCTATAAGTAGCCATCATATTATTCCATTTTTTTTTGGTGTGCAAACCATTCCACTATAACATTTGACACTCTCATTTTTGCAGAAACTATTTTCCAAGCTTCAGTTTTTGTGTGAGTATTTTTTTGAAATTCATTCTGATTTAATCTATATGTCTCTATAAGTAATAAAGTAGTTTCTCTTGTCCATGTGTTTTTCTGAAAACCAAGATAAATTAAATATATTTAATATATTATTTATTAAATATAAAATTTTATAAAAATTCAGTATTGTTAGATTTTTTTGGTATGCAAACCATTCCACTATAACATTTGACACACTCATTTTTGCAGAAACTATTTTCCAAACTTCAGTTTTTGTGTGAGTATTTTTTTGAAATTCATTCTGATTTAATCTATATGTCTCTATTAATGATAGAATCAATAAAATAACATTGTTTATTAAGAATAAATATGGTGAATTGTATGGCTGATGTGAAGGCAAACTGTTGTTGTAAAACTGAGGTGACAAATCTTATTATCTTACAAAAATTTTTCAGTTTTTAATTGTCATATGTATCAGCCAACTTCTTTTTATGAAATTTTTTCCTTTACATAATTTTTCAGCTTTTACACCATTATATTCTGCAGACTTCTAGTTTAGATTTAAGAATTAATAAATCATCTTGAATAATCACTATAAGTGCATTATGAATATTGAACATTAGCAAATTAAAACTTTCCTGTTTGGATGGTTTTATTAAGTGAAAATGTTTCTATAATAGAATGATAAATAGCACTTTTTGCAATTTATTTTTTTATACATCCTTTTAGAAATTGAAAATAAATAAAATCTAAAACATTTTAGACTTATATTTTTTAGCCTGCTTATCTAAAATGCATTTCATATAAAAATAAAATATAGATTGATAAAATATCCCATTTTATATGAAACACACAACAGTCTGTTTTATTTTAATATAGCACATCCCTTTCTTATACTTCAATAACATTTAATCATAAAATTTTTCTATGAGAAATTTGTTATAAGAAATTTTTAATAATTGAAACAATAAATAGTTTATTTTAATAAGTTTTTTATTTATTTAATTAGACGGTAAAACATTTCCAACCATGGTTTTTGGCTTTACATTGTCAAGAAGTAGGAGGAAAAAATTATGAAGAATCTATGAGACATGTGGAAGATTTTGTCAGGTAATTCAAACATAACATATTATTTAATATTATTAAAGATATTTAAGATGCAAAAATAATAAAAAGTGCCAGAGAATTATGTTATGAAATACAAAACAATAATAGAAATAGTAGATTTAAATAAAAACAAAAATTAATAGTTATAGATACATTATTTATTCTTCTGCAACACCTATAACTATGTTGCAGGAACTATTTTCAGTAGGTTATCATTAATAATTCAGGAATCCTTATTACAGTCAGACCTCATTATATGGTCACTTCTGCAGATTTGAGAAAACTGATCTTATAAGTGGGGTGTCCACATATATGAGATAAGAAAAATTTAATTTAAGTCAATGAAATTTTAACTATACAGTAAAAAAATTATTTTCATCAGGACTAATGAAAAAGCTATGGATTTGGGAAAACAATAGATGCAGGCCTATAAAAAATGAAAAACAAAATAAAAATTTGATTAAAAGATAACATTAATAATAATGCAAAGCAGTATAAAAGATCATTGACACATATTGAACTTTATATTGTATAGCATGTAATCAGTTAAGTGAAAAGTGAAATGATTTACACTTAGTCATTGTTGCCAAATCCAGATTCAATAATTTTTTTTATTATCTTCAAGTGATGATTTTTTCTTTTTGTTGATATGGTGCATATAAACAAGAAAAAACTAAGTGAAAAAAAAATCCTACATCTGCACTGTACTTTATTTTAAAATGTGCTTTTCAAATACAGTAAATATGATGTCTTGCTTCATAAACGAGATTTTGGTGATGACATCATATGACATTACAACAATTGAATAAAACAGAAAATATAACTCTATATGATATAAATTTACTTTAATATGTATTTTTTCTTTGTAAATTAAATGTTATAAATATGACGATTTAATAATCGAATATGAAAAAAGCAATTGAAAGGTGGCAGTACATAAATGTTGGAGAGTTATAAAATCGCAGTTGTTTGTTTACTTCGTTGGTTTACCTTTAAAAATCAATAGTATTTACAGATAGAAGTGGAAGTGATGGCTTATGTTAATGAACTTTGTTAAGTGTTTTGCAAAGTCGCGCTTTAGTACGACTGTCAATACTAACTAAGCCTAACGGTTAGCGAATCACAGTATCGCTATTTAGTTAGTCTTATTACTGTATCTTGTCATAACCCTTCCATGTCCACTAATAGAAATAATATTACTGATGAAGATTCCAATGTAAAAAAAGGCAAGGAAAGCTTTAAGTTTAACCGTTTTAAGTTAAATAGAAATCTAATTTATAAAAATATTAAAACAGAAAACAAACAAATGAAGAATTAAAAAAGTCCTCAACTTACATCAGAATTGACTTACGATGGAGGTGTTGGAACAGAATCTCATTGTAATTTGAGGACTACCTGTACAAGAATTTCAAAGCCAATACAAATATCTCAATCTTTAAAGGGTGTTATCAATTATAGAAAATACCACTTGCTTTAACTTAATATGAAAGTTCAAACAGCACTTTAAGCAAGGAATAAATGGAGTTTAATCTCGTATAACGTTTTTGGACCCAGTTATGGTCCCTCTTCAGTACATGCTTCTTCCTGACATAGCATTGAATATCTATTATTATTATAGAACAGAATTTAAACAGAATTCAGTTACACATTGTTCTATCATTTAGAACAGCACTTCTCAAACTATGGGTTGCGACCCCATTTTGGGTCGCAAAAATAAAATTCAAACACTTGAATTTCAGTTTATATGTAATTTCACAAACGCCCATATTAACTATGACAACATATGAATTTTCAGTATAGTTGGTTGATTGATGTTCATCTTAATAAGTGTGTAAATATACTTGTACGTTTTATTTCATATTTAATACCTGGGGTCGCGAAAGTAATTGGCTGATTGTGTTCATCTTAATAAGTGTATAAATGATGTACTGTATGTTTTATTGATTGTGTTCATTTTAATTAAGTGTGTAAATGATTTATATACCTGTATGTTTTATTTCATATTTAAATATGTGTATAAATGATTTATGTATTTGTATGTTTTATTTCATATTTAATACCTGGGATCGCGAAAAATCTCGTAATAAAAAATGGGGTCACGAAAAATCTCATAATGAAAAATGGGGTCGTGAATTAGGGTCGCGAAAAATCTCGTAATGAAAAATGGGGTCGTGAAGGAAAAAAGTTTGACACGAAAAAAAGTTTGAGAAGCCTGGGCTAGAGCAAAAAATGGATGTGATTGAGCGACATAAAAGCGGCGTTCAACTTCCGCTTTCGATTTGATAATCTTTTTTAAAAAAAATTTCACTTTTAAGGGTGTTTTGTTTTTATGACAGAGCTGACCAAATGTGTGAAATATTTATTTTTAAATTTTGAATTGTTTTTAAATGTATGTTCTTGTATGTTGGCTTTGAAATTCTTGTACTGAAAATGGTCTCTTTGTAGACTGAAAAAGTTTTACATTAATAAAAAGGTGTTCTGTTCTTTGAGCTTGTCTTTATTCAATTTGGAAGTTACAGAAAATTGTTGTTATTTGATATTTAAAATGTGAAGTTATTAGAATGCATAATGATCATTTTGCTTTCTCTAAAATTCTAATTTGTTTCATGATGATAAAAATTCAGTTTTGCATTATTGTAGAGATAATATCAAGTAAATGTAAACTTAAAGCTTTCCCTTGCCAGCAAATTAATTTCATATTGCCTACAATTCAATTTAAATTGATTCAGACATATATAGTATATTTAAAAAAAAAAATTTTTTTAATTCTGAATCATTGATAAGAATTTCTGATAAAAATGATTGACAAAGTTATATTTATTTCTATTAGGCACTGTTCTATATAATCTTTCTTATTATTTATAATACTTTCTGACAATCAGAACATGCAATAATAATCATCATATGTTAAAATATACATAATTGTCCTAAAATTCATATATCATAGTTGACTTTTAATTTATTCAAAGGGCATAAATATATGATCAAAATAATTACAAAAATTAAAAACCAAATTATTTAAAAAAATTTCACTAAAAGTTTTTTCTCTGGATTATTTAATATCTTTAAAATAATTAAATTCCTTTTCTAGAATTATGAAATGAGAAAGAAACAAATGAACTTATGAAATAATTTAATAAAATTACAAAAGTTATAATAAAAAAATAATTTTTTAATTCATAGCTCCGACCAATAGATCATTTTCCCGATACGACGATTAACATGGCTTCTTTACAACTCATCCAACAACACTCCACAGCTTTTATTGCTGAAAAATTGCTCATGCAGGTAAAAATTGACAAAAATTAATGTTTTTTCTATATAAATTACGTTAATTTTAAAAACTATTTTTATTTCAAAGCGCCATGAAGTCCGAATTATTCCAATTTCTACAGTATTTTATCGATGGAAGAATTTTGAAAGTTCTTTTAATATCTACGGTTTTGAACATAAAGTTTATGCTCCAGATTATCCACAGACTTGTTGTTGTGGATGCACAGTTTTGTAGTAACCGTTATCTTTATATGAAATATTTACTATTTACAGAATGATGACATTTTTTTTTTTATTTATTATTACTGCCATTCCAGAATTGTCTATCGATTTATAATGATATAAATCAATCACTATTTGTTTTATTATGGGAAAAAAATGACTTAGAACATATGACTTAGAAAAATAATTGTTTCATAATAGTTAATGCTTATTTATATTTTTATCATTCTCAAATACTCAACATCTATTTCATTATGAATTAGATGTAAATATGAATGCATTACTGCAATGTGTGTTTTTCAGTTAATGCTTCTCATTTATTTTTAAAATATAAATAATTGTTTCATAATAGTTAATGCTTATTTTTCTATCATTCTCAAATACTCGTAAATATGAATGCATTACTGCAATGTGTGTTTTTCAGTTAATGCTTCTCATTTATTTTTAGATCAAAATGGTTTGAAGTGATAATTCTATAGTAATCCTTACCATCATAAAGTCTTAATTAGAAAAACATACTTGATCTCTAAGTTGTTGGGATTGAAAACTAAATGCACAATATAAAAAGAAAATAGAATTTTTTATAGCAGTTTTATTTTTTTCATGTTATATAAATTTTTTTTAAAGTTGCAGTTATGTATTCATTTACTACTAACAATACTCAATTTTGCTAGATTATTGTAGTTATATACATACACATTCATTGTTTATATAAAATTTGTAATGCTGATTGCTATTAAAAAATGTATGATATCTGCTTTAATTATAGAAAATAAAAATTTTCCATATAATCATAAATTATTTTTATTATTCATATTCCTTACAAACAATATTTACAAACTCTTGTTTTAAATACTTTAATCTGCTTGCATTTCATCTACTAGATGTAATTTAAATATTAAAGAATTAGGAGATGTCACATCAGCAACAAGAATTTCTTGTCCATCAACTAGACCAAGTTCTGAAATGAAAAATATTTCATATTTAATCATCTTATTTTGAATAAAATCTGTTAAGATCAAACTTAGTCATTATATCCAGCTGTATACAATTCATGATATGCTGTAATCATATTATAGTTTTAAAGTCCACATGCAACAGTCATACAAAATAACTATAGTCTGTGTAATACTTCTGGTTTAAGTTTATTGTAGTGCTGTAATGTACAGTTCGTTCCAAAAAGTTTGTCACCCGCTTCGCAGGGACTGAGCTTACCAGAAGTTGATCGGTTATAAAGTCTGTCAGTTCGAATCTGCATAGTGGAAGCTAAAAATGGACGTGTCCGTTCTGATAAAGAATAGGGGTGAGGTATACGAATGAGATGGGTCGATTACAGCGCTCTGAACTGAAAAGACTAATCGCTCACTATTTCAAGCAAGGCAGACTTTCTAGTTATGAATTGAGTAAATAACACTCTGTAATATCATTTTTTAAATTTTGAATATTGGTAATTATGAGGATGATATTTACAGATTTACTTTTTTAAATTCTAATATGCTAATATAAATATACCGTACTTGTTTGCCGCCATATACAGTATATATATATTTTATATATTCCAGTCGAGGATAAGAATGAAATTTTATTTGCATAAATGTGAATTTTTGAAGTTTAAATTGAAAAAAGATTTCATATCGAGAATAGCAGCAATGTTTTATAAATTATAATAACTAGTTTAATAGTTTTATAGTTTTATAATTTCTAGTTTTATAAGTAGTATATATATATTCAGAAAGAATTATTTGGATAAATCTGAAGCAAAATTTATTAATTATGAGATGGTATTAATATCAATATATTGGTTTATCTGGAAAGTTCATGTGTTTTGTTTATTTGTAAAAAAAAACAAAAAAAAAAACAAAATTTTTAAATTTAAAGATATCTTTATTCAATAAAATAATTTCCATTTGAATTTAAAACTTTTTCCTATCAAGTCAGTAGTTTCATGTTGCCATTTTCAAAAAATTTTGGCAGTTTTTGACTGAAAATATGATTTTAAATAGTTTTAGACTTCAATAATTTCAAATTTTTTCCATTTAGAAAATTTTGTAGTGATTGAAAAATTCAGGTAGGCCTCAATTAGTGTGAATAATGGGTCCCATGAAGTTCTTGCACTATTCAAAGTATACGGTAGATACTTGACTCGATTTACTCTCAGCCCTCGATTTACATGATAGATACTTGGAATTCCTGGAAAATCGTGCAAACCGAAACCATGTAAAACGAGACGCAGAATTCATACGAAATAGAAGGATATTTGCTTAACCAACTAATAGTAATAAAATCTGTATGAAAGTGACATTTGTAGATATGTGTTTGTTTCTTATTTCAATACTGTATTATAGTAGTTATTGCGTTTCAAGAAAATGGATGATTTATTTTGAGGACAACCAAACCAGAAGAGTTAGATATGGTGGGACTTTACAGGACCTTACCCACCTGTAACCAGAGGGATGACACTACATTGTCAAGTGGGTGTCACATTTTTTCTTCTCCCCAACAATTTCAGAATGAAACAAAGCAGTAATGTCTATTTTAGTACACATCTGAAAGAGTAGGCAGTTTCGAAATTACTTGAAAAAAAAATGACTGTCGAAATTCCTTTACCATGAACTCAAAGTGATTATATAAGCGATTATATTTTTAATGCCTGACTATATAGGTAATAACCTAAGGTTAAATAAGCAGGGATTTTTCAAAAATGATCATATATGCAGGATGACCTTATAAGTAGATGACTATATAACGAGGTCTGACTGAATTAAGTGGTTCAAGTGCTGCTGCTAATTTTATGTCTTGATAATAATCAACAGATTTTTATTATTTGCATATCATTCTATTTTACATTTAGGTTCACTTTTGTAAAATCTTTTTGGTAATACAATGGTGAGATTTCCATTTCTGATATTGTCCATATGCTTCTTTGAACAGCATTTCAAACTTCTTGAAATATTCCCTACATAAATCTCCTTCATGCTTGTGTCAGTGTGTGTTACTGGTACTATGTAGATACCAATAGATTGATCAGATTGAGGCTTATCTTTATCTTTACATAATAGGGTGTATATATCATCTGTCTTTTGTAAGGTATCTTTATATTAAATTTGGTTTTTAAAATTATGACAATATTCTGCAAAGCTGGATCATATAAAATTGGCTTCTGTAGCAATGTAACTTGCTGTGGAGTAACATAATTTTGTAATTGATGATGGGAAAGCAGTGGTTGGTTGGAATGTGACTTATCAAGGATATTATCATGGATAGTTTTGAGAAAACCATAACTATAATCATGGGCCATGGCATATGCTAATTTTCTTGAGTACAGTGTTTGAAAAAATTCAGATGTAGTACAATGTGTGAAAATTTTTTGGAAGAATGCTGAAAAGGCTGCCGATTTGTGTTGTATTGAATCAGACAATGGCCTATACAATGGTACAGAGATGAAAATTGGTAAGTAGAATTCCTTCTTGTAAACAGATAACTTATGATCACCTTCTTTACTTTGAAGTTAGTTTATTTATATTACCTTAGTTATGTTTATCATTTCTTTTTAATTTATTAAAAAGTAACAAAAAATGTAAGTTAAGTTTATTTTTAAAAATACAATGTATAGTATATTATTGAAAAATTGAAAATCAATTTGAACAGAAATTACATTGCAGTTAATCATGATACACAGTACTAATTGCAGCTCCTGAACTTTTAATATTGTCAGTTATACAAAATTATGATTGCATACATCTTTTCTTTGTAATATTTTTTCAGTATAGTCTTTCTCAAAGCAATTTTTAAGATGTTTTCTTGTTTTAATATTTGGTAATATTTTATTGGCATATTTTAATAACAACAATAATTTATAATAAGTTTATAAAAAACATTATTGGAGAAAATTTTCAAAAATGAAAATTCTAGAATTAAAAGTTTCTGATAAAAATAGATTCTGTTTATATAGTATTTAAAGATTGACTGAAATCTTTAAGTTGATCACTATATTAAAAAATTATAAATTATGACATCTTTTGATTTAAAGATTTTTCAAAACAATATTTATTAAAAAGAAAAAAAAATGATTTATTAAAATATTTTCATATTTTTCCATTAAAAGTTTAAATAAATATTTCAATAATAATCACTGAATTGTACTATATTATGCATATTAAGCAGTCTAATAATAATAATAATTAATCATTATTATTATTATAGCAAATCACTTTATAGATGATTCATTTATAAAAAAAATAATCACATGACTTACTTGAAACAAGTTAATTATATTTTGTAACTTATTTTAATTTTCTTAGAATGCTAATGGCTAGTGAAGAATTAATGAATTATGGCCAAGTTCGAGTTTACTTGGATGAAGATTTCACTTGTACAGAAAAATTTACGGTAATTGCTATATTTATTATTCGAATTAAAATGTTGCTTGAATAAAGTATATTCTTTTAAATTTTTATAATACAGTAAACTCTTTTTAATCTAGTATCCTCCAGGGATACTAGATTAAAACAAGTATTAATTATATGAAATATACTAGATTATAGAGAGATATTAGTTAGAAAAGTGCTGATATAAAAACTTTATTAGATGGGATGATCTATTAAAAATAAATATTTTAAAATTTTTTATAGATTAATATCTGCCTAAAATACATGTTATAAAAATAAAATATAATTCATCATCATAAACACTATTAAAAGCATAAGTGGTGAATATTTTCTAATAGACAGAAAATAGTAAAAATTTTCTATAAAGGAAGACTATAATTTTTACATAATTAACAAAAAATAAAATTTGAAAACATTAAATAGTTCCAAAAATTCATTTGCTTTTAAACTTTTGAAATAATCCTAAGAAGCACACATGACAAAACTTACTTCACACAAATTGTTGAAATATTTTTAGTTACTATTTATTTTTATCTTACTCAGCAGTCAAAATATTTTAAATTATAATAATAAACAAAAGAACTTTGATTTATGTATTAGTATATAATAGAACATTAGCATGTTCTATCTATATGCAAGATTAAAAAGAGTTTGCTATGTATTTACAAATATGATAAAATAATTTTTGTATTAAATATTTATTTATTTATTATAAAACAAAATAATAAGAAAAATAACATAATTTATTAGTGTTACTAAACTTCAATTATAATTTGGTACATAATATATAAGAACTACTGTACTGTTTTAGTTTAATAATAAATAAATAAATCTAGAAGAAAAGTATGATTCTAGTTTCAGCTATTAATTTTATTATGATGTACATAATTCAGTTATCTGCTTAAACTCTTGAAAGAACTTAATTAAACATAAGCAGTAAATGCAGTTGAGAAAATTGGGTATAAACTCTGGAACTTTCTAAAAAAGCTGTAAGCATTCGAAGATTGTATTTGAATGTGAACCTGAAGAGGGTACAAAATACCGAAAACGTTCGTTTGTAAATAAAGAGTTTATACCCAATTTTCTCAACTGCGTTTAGTGCTTATGTTTAATTAAATTTATTATGATGTGTTAAATATATAGAAATATATAATGATAGACACCAAATTAGAAAAGTAATTACTATGATAATACCAATAATTTAAAATTATAATTTGAAATAGACAAAAATGTTTTCAAATATTATCAAATGATAATCAAAACATTAAATTTATAAATTTAATTTTTTGTATATAATGTATATGGGTGAAGAGGGCAATGTATGCCAAAAATGTTAGTAATTATGTAATGTTTTATATAAAATTAAATGAAACAATTATTCCTGCTTAAAGAACTATTCTATACTAATTATTTCATAGTTATCCTATATATCTGTATTGTACGTTCTTTCTTGTAGTTTTATATATAATAAAAATTTTATATACTCCCATTTTTTCCATTAATGTTTTTGTTATTTATTACTTTTAATTTTGTTTAAAATTACAAGGTTATATCCATGGTACTTCTATGCTATATTGCTTTTGTAGATTTTTCTTAACTATTCAGCATATTAATATATTAAATTTCATATTAGTTTTGTTATAAAACTTTATTTTGACTTCATTAATGACTTTAAGCATGTTTTCCATATTGTATTTGCTTTTTTCAAAACTATTGATGATATATCTTAATCAATAATAGTAATTACTATCTTGTACTATTATTATTATTATTATTAATGCAAAATAGTTCCTCAGACAGGAATAATGGTCCATTTTAATTTTATATAAAAATGTTACATAAATACAATATAAAAATGTTTTTAATATTAAAAATAATATACAAAAGCCCTTTAGCAGTCAAAAGATTTTATTCAGTAACGTTTTTAGTGCACTTGGCATCTGCAGCTGAAGAAGATGCCAAGTGCATTGAAAACGTTATTGAATAAAATCTTTTGACTGCTAAAGGGCTTTTGTGTATTATTTTTAGTGTGTGTTTAGTGCAGTCTCAATGAACTTACATTATGTTTTTAATATTCATTACCCTTTTCCATTATATCCATTATATACAAAAATTATATTTATAAACAGTGTTTTGGTTATTGTTCAATAATCTTCAAAATATCTTTATTATTCTGAATTATAATTTTAAATTATGATATAATTACAATAATTACTTTTCTAAAGTGTATAAAATTAATTTTTGTAAATAATAATGTATTATAATAACAACAATTATTATTAATTAAACACATTAATTAGTAACAAATATATTATATAGTCCATTGCTATCATTGTATTGTTAACTGTTGTATATTATGGTATTTTGTTTTCCTTCTCTATCTTGTCATAAATCATGCCTGTGATCCTTATTAGATTATTATATTAATTAGATTGTTTCTGCTTTTTTATTTTAATTCTATACTCTTTGCTACCAATTTTTGCTTATGATAAAATGAACAAAAGATCCTATTATTATCCCAGTTAATTGCTATGCTATACTATGTTGAGACAACACTGGAATAATGCCAAAAAATAAGCACAGAATAGATCAAAGTAAGGATTAGTAGCAGAGATAATGGAGAGAAAATTAAGGAAGGAAAAGCAGCAAGAATCTGATAATCTGCAATGATCCTAAGATGATGATATAGTCATAGAGATGGAGAAGAAAAATCAAAAATCATGATTTACATATATATGCTTATACAGTGGATTACGCTTAATTGGGACACCGGTTAATTGGGACAGCCGCGTAATTGGGACAGAACGAAAACCAAACTAATAAACTAATACAAAATATATAAACGCTTAATTGGAACAGTAGCAGAAAAGGAATTTTCAATTTTTGATATATTTTAGGGATTATTACTGCATTAAAAAATTAATATAAAAAAAAAGTTATTGATATTTTATAATTTAAACTACCTTACCCCCTGCTAAATATATTACTTTAAATCTGTGCAAAAATTTTATGCTAAATAATTATTAGATTTAGAGAATTTGAATTCCAAAGATTGGAAAAATGGCAAAAATAGCATTTTGAGAAAAACAGCTTTAACATTTGCATAGATTATAATTATAACATTATCTTACATTAAAGGTATCGATTGCGACATTAATAATTTGTTTTTTCACATAATTTTTATATCAAACGATACAGAAGACTTTATAAAATACAAAAATCGTAAAAACGAAAATTCGATATATTGACGAATTTTCGCCCAAATCACATAGGTGTGTCCCCTTAAACAGAGTAGCATTAAGCGGGGTCTTACTGTATTATGCAAATTTTAATTATTTTAAGTTAATTAATTAATTAGTTGAAAAATGAGAAAAATTTATTAAAATATTGTCAGTTTTTTTAATAAAATATGTTTATTGATATGTTTTTCCTTCATTTCAATAATTTTTATTTTAATCTTTTATAAATTTTCAAATTTATAAAAAAAACATAACATATATGAAAATCATATATTTTCGTTCATAAACAGCTATAACATTTTCTATCCTACCCTAATTGGCCTTGAGTTGCTTTGTTGACACACTACACTCAATAGTACATGCAGCACAGGCTTGGCTGTAATTTCCTGTGAAAAGACTGGACACCATAAAACAAAAGTGCCATGCCCCCTTTTATAGCCTGAGGTTGTTTACATTAGGATTTTCTTGTATTTTACTAAATTATCTGTAAAAGTAAAGCAATAAATGAACAAATAAATAAAAATATTCTATATTTGAACAAAATTAACCAAAGTTTTTGTATTATCAGCAAAACTTTTTTTAATTTTACGAATTTTACAGTTCATCGTACTAAAATGCCATGTTTTACTTAAAATTTCAAAAATAAATTTATCTCACCCCAAAATCAAAATAAGATACTAAAATATAATATAATAGAAAGCAGAATCGACAAGATTCAATGAAAAATAGTCCAAATTATACAAATACAATCCATTCACATTTTCTACCATTAGAACATTTTCTATCATTAAAAGAAATTTCAGCAATCGGAAAATTTAGGACCCAGCATCGGAAGCACCTATTTTCACCCAATAAACACAAAAAATTCATTCCACGATAACTCCACTGTATAACTCAGGATTGAATTTTACTTATATTATTTTTTTATCATTTTTTGTTCCACAGTCTTGCTGTGTTTCCACATCAAAGGGCATTCATTGGATTAATAACCAAATGAATATTGATAAAACATTCATTAGTATATTTATATTAGATTGTTATGAAGACCACACTTAACAACAGTAGATTCTTATTGGAAGAAATTATTTTTAAAGGTTCAAAATAAATTTAGAGCACAAAATAGATTAAATATAAACATTATAGTCAGTCTGTTTGTGGTATAGGCTAATAATGACAACTAGATAATTAATAATAGGCAACTCTAAGGCATCATATTTAATTTACCTAAAACAGTACCACTTTCATGCAATATTTATAATCCCTGGGTCAGGTTTATTTCTTACATTATGATTGTTTTTCCTTTAAAAATTTTCGATACAGTCAAACCTGTTTTTGTGCAGGGGATAGGGACCGCATAAAAGAAATCGCATAAAAAAAAAATATCCTGAAACTTCGTAAGCAGCTATAAAATATATCGTTTGCAACACACATAAAAATAAATTTTTTTATGTGGTAAATAGGGAACGCATAAAAAAGTCCCACATAGAAAATATGTAATTCAACCTCAAAAACCTCACGATGTAGCTAGAAATTGGTTATCCAAACAAGGAAAAATTGTATTTACACACAGGAACATTTTTCATTCAAGAAGTATATATTTTTTTTAGTACGTTAATCATAGGACGGTTATCTACTGTTACTAGTTGGCGCAGTGTATACAAGAACAGTAATATCGAGTGGGCCATGTGTTGGATTCTTTTTAATTTGCATGTTATTTTGACAACTTTCTGTTGTTTTCTTTTTAAATTTCATTTTTAAATTAATTTTTATTCATAATATGCATTTGATGGAATTTTTTTAATCTGCCGCACAAAAAAAAACCGCACAGAAAAGGACCGCATAAAAACAGGTTTGACTTTATTTTCTGTTATTTTTCCTCTGTTTGAATCTTAATTGTTCTAATTATTCTTGCATTGTTCCAATTTATAGTTACAATATGAGCAGTTGCTTTTTGGAAAAGACTTTCTTTTGTAATTCAGAAAATTTGTTTTGCTTGTGCCCTTTTATATATACAGGTAGGCCTCGATTAGTGCGAATAATTGGTTCCACAAATTTCTCGGCTATCAATGTATTAACTCTATGGAAAATTTGGTAATTGGTTCTTGCTTTGTGAGATTCCGGCCATTAGCTAACTTCACAAAAGTTAACTCTTAAATAGGTGAGATTCCGGCCATTAGCTAACTTCACAATGAATAACTCTTAAATAGTTAGTGTTAAGTTTATTGTAAATATTTATTTGCATATTTTACATCATTGTTCATCTAAGTTTATTGTAAATATTTATTTTCATATTTTACATCATTGTAGTTTATTGTAAATATTTATTTTCATATTTTACATCATTGTTCATCAAGTTAGTGTTAAGTTTATTGTAAATATTTATATATTTTAAACTTAACCACTAACTTCAGTTTAAAAGAAAAATTTATTTTCATATTTTACATCATTGTTCATCATCTAAATTATTAGCTAATCTCACGATGAATAACCACAATACTAACTTAACACTAACTGTTTATGATATTCTGGCCATTAGCTAACTTCATGATGAATAACCACAATACTAACTTAACACTAACTGTTTAAGAGAAAATCCACGATGAATAACCACAATAAACTTAACACTAACTGTTTAAGAAATATAGGATGAAGAATAACCACAATAAACTTAACACTAACTGTTTAAGAAATATTTATTTCCACAATACTAACTTAACACTAACTGTTTAAGAAATATTTATTTTCAGATTTTACACCATATTTTTACATCATTGTTCATCATTTAAATTAATAACTTACATCATTGTTCATCATCTATCTTAGTGTAAGACAATGAATAACCACAATACTAACTGTTTAAAAAATATTTATTTTCATATTTTGTTGTTGTTCATCATCTAAATTAATAACTTACCAGGAATTGCGTCTCATACATCATTGTTCATCATCTAAATTAATAACTTACCAGGAATTGTGTTTCATACCATCATCAAGCCAACCGCCGAATTATCGTGACCACTTTTAAATCATATCATCATCAAACCAACCGCCAAATCAAAACCAAAATAGCGAAGTCTCATACATCATCAAACCAACCGCCAAATTCTGTACTGTACTGTATGGTCTCATACCTCATTAAAATTAACCGTCAAATCAAAACCAAAATAGCAAATCAAAAGCGGAAGTTGAGCGCCATCTGGCCGCCAATTCTGGGTGGAGAATTGAGTGAATAGTCCGATTTGCAATTAAGCATTGCAACTTTATTGAATCAGTAAATTAGTTCCAGACAGAATTAATAAGCGAAGTTAATGAACCAATGAGAAATTTTTAACAAGTTTTCTATTTGTTTATTAGCAGAATACGACAGCAAAAGATAACAAAAACAAATTTTTTTCACAAGTTTTATTTTAAATAAAGAAAT
>AYEL01069178.1:0-17904 GCA_000484575.1 Olivierus martensii
ATAATATAAAATTTCATATTTATAAACTTATTTTGTGTGATTATTTATTATTCATTTTACATATTATTGATAATATGTAATTGTATTATTGATAATATATCAAATTAATAATAAAAATAGCATTATAATGACGTATAGTAATAATTAAATATTTTAAATTACTCATATTTGAAAAATATGAAAAGAAGCTCAATAATAATCTGTCACTTGGGTGATTCATATCTATAAACAAAAAAAAAAGACTAAGTAAATATAAATTTATTTTTAAAATATTAAATCAACAACTCAGATTTTAGGTCATTAGAGAAATTTAGATAGTCCTTGACTTATGATGGAGTTTGGCTTGAACCCTGAGGTTTTAAATCAGATTGAGAAATTCCCAAAATTTATAGATTGCTCTTAATCATATTGTATAAAATATATAGTGACAAAATAATGAAGAAAAGTCTTTGTTAGATCACTACATATTATCATAAAAAGTTAACAAGCACAAAACTAGGGAAACAGACAAAAAAGGATAATTTTGTATATCAGATCATTTCACACATCAATTGCATTAACCAATCATAGAATTTATTGATTACTTCACTGTCACAAATATGAGTGGTCATAAATCAATGCTGTCATAAGTTGAGAATTACTTGTAGTATGGATAATTGCAATTTAGTTTCAATATTTAGTATTTTGGAATTCTTTGAGAGCATGTGTAAAAATCTTTCATCTTGGTTCTTATATATAAGAGGGAATATTATTATTCTAGGATATATTGAACCTTAGATTGAAAATCTTCAATGCTGCATAAAACAAAATGTTTGGATTTGTCTAAAATTAGCAGTTTTAAATCATTGATCTATGGAATTGATTATGAGTAAACAAATAACTGTAGGAGGATGATTTTAAGAGAGTGGCAATAAAAATATTCTATAATTCTTTTGGAAGTCTGCACTTGAAAACAGTGAAGTGATAACATCCAAGAAAATGTGATACTTGTTTATTTTATATCATTTATTGCATATTTATTTATTATTCATCATGATGAATATATTCAATCCTACTTTGATGATAGTTGAAATAATAATAACTCTTGATGATTGAAACATGTTATATCCAGCCAAGTATAATTTTTACTGATAATTTGATCAACTTGTTGTTATTCAACTGCTATAGTTTTATTTCTAAAAATTTTGTTGGTATGGCAATGCTATGTTTAAATGAAATTTTATGTTTTACTATTATGTAAATTATAAGGAACTATTCATGAGAGGGGAAAAATAAACAAATATCAATAATCACGGCACATGGCAGTGCACTGGGACAAGTTCCCATAGCACACACATCTGTATATTTATATGAATCAACTTAAGCTCTATTTGTCATCTCCATAACTTGCTTCCAATTAAACTAGTAACACAAAAATTGTATATGTTGTTAAGCTTTATTTCCTCGTGACTCTGTAAAAATTTCAAGCTTTAATATTAAAGTGTCTAGGGGATAGAGGCCTCAAAAAATTACATATTTTGGCACTGATTCACTCATCAAAATTATAGTGTGCTTTCTGTAGATGTAGAGACTTGAAATTTAGCTTAAGTGTAGATCTTAGGATACAGGTAAAGGAAAAATTCTGAAAATGCCAATTTTTCAATTATTTGTGTGATTTATTATTTACTTCAACAGAAGCAATCGAGCACATTGCATCACATCTGACAGTGCAGCATTACCTATATAGAAATCTTTTTTAATTAATATATACATGCATACATGCATTCATTACATTAATGAATATATGTGTACAAAAAACATAAAATAACTTAAACAAATATAATTAAAATAACTTAATTTTATTAACTTATAATTAAAAAATAAGTTATTTAGCTAATTTAGATTATTATTTATTTAGTATGTTTATTTGATATAACAACTTAGCAAAAAGGAATGATATCACACCAAAAACATAAATGTGAAAAAAATGCCCACCAAAAGAGTAGAAATCTAAAACCATGCCAAGTTCCATTCCAATCCCAATGTCAAAAAATGAGATTTAGATACTGAAATAAATTCAATACAGTCACATCTTGAGGCTTTTATTTTGCAAGTTTTTATAAAGTAGCTGCATAATAACTTAATAAATCAAAAACTTGCAAAATAAAAGCCTGAAGATGTGACACAGTATTGAATGTATTTCAATATAGAACAGAACTTGGCCCATTTTTTCATACTTGTTTTCGGTGGGATATAACAGACTTGGACTTTTATTGTATATTCAAATCAATAATTTCAGTTTAATGTTAATGTCAATAAACTAATTAAAAATTTTGGTGAAAACTGATTGAAGTTTATAAGGGATATATTATAGCCCAATGGTTCTCAACCTTTTTTGCACCATTCCTGTTTTCAACTTAGTTCAGAATATAATCCTCCCTTCCCAAGATAGCCTAACTCAAAAGGTGTATTTTACATTCTGCTCTTATGTATATATTGTATGACAATTAGAATTAGATTAGGCATTGTTCTCATTCTTCAACCTCTACTACTTTTGGTTCCAAGTTCTAACAAATCCTTTTGAGAAATGAAAAAGAAAACAAACCTAGCAAATAAATAGGCAATAGATATTTGCTCCTTTTTTCCCCATGCCCTAGTTTTCTTGATTTTAACAAAACGCTTTACTTATTTTAGAAATATATGTTAACATGCCTCACAAAGAAATAAACTGTAAAAAGTTTTTTTTTCCTTTAAGATTAAATAGAAAACATTGTTTATGATAAATAAACATTAGGGCAAAAAAATAAAGTTTATAAGTGGATATTTTATTTTATTTCATTAATGATGATTCTCTTCTAAAATACTAAAATTCCCTTCAAGAGAATTCCCTCTGGTTGAGAACCACTATTATAGTTTGCAAGGTCTATAAGGGCCTACAAGAAATTATAAAAAGCTATTTTTGAAATTTTTTGTCAAAATTCTATGCAAAATTATATACAGTATTATTAATATTTTTATTTTAAGACTTAATAAAAAAATATATAAATAATATATATAATTTGAAAGTTCCATGAATTTCGATTTTATATAGTATTTTTGAAATGGCTTATGAAATAGCATAATGATGGGAATTGGGGCTAATGTATTATAGTTAATTTATACAGTTAATTTAAATAAAATCAGTTTTCAAGATTTTTTTTATATAATGAATTTTATACAAAAAATTTTATTTACAGACTATATTCTTAATTCTAAACAATTTCGTATTATATTTAGAAAAACTTTGCATGATGAAAAAGATAATTTGAGTTTATGATATTAAGAAAATGGGAAATACAATCTTCTTTATTACAGTGGTATAATATTAAACATCATTATTTGAATATTTAATTTTCTTAAGATTCAATTATAATCATCAATTATTTAAAATGATAAAAATTAATAATTATATATATTGATTGTGAATAATAAATATATTTGCTAGCTGAGATGCTTATTTTTCTGTTATTTTTATTTTATTCGAAGCATAGGATTAAAGTTTAAAAGATAAATTATATGTATGTTATATAATACTGTAATAAAGAAATTGTGAAGTTTCATTTTATCAGTTAGCTTTTAAGTATAATAAATTGATGAAACACATCATTTATTAAATATGATGTATCTTTGAGAATATGAAGATTTAATTGCTTATGTAATTAACTTTTAATAGAGAAAATAGAAAGTTATGATATATATTTTTAGGACTGTTCCATGGCCAGATCTCAGTGATCAAACACTGATTGGGTAAGCAGTAACTGTCAATTTTGTCAATTGAAAACTTGAACTGGATGGTTATTTTATTAATAATTTAGAATTAAATTTATGTTAAAGTGTAATTATAACTTTAAGTAGACTTGAATTTTTATTCAAAAATTTATAGTTTTATGATAGTTTAATAATTTGTTTTTATATTTTATAAATTAATATTTTTTTATTTATTTCATAATTTACATGTTTTAAATATTTTACATACTTGTTTTAAATTTTTTTTTCATATTTTTTTTGTACATTATATTGTTACACTATATTGATAGCATTTTTTTAAAATTCAGAATACCAGATAAAGTTCTCTCTAATTTATTTGCTGTGAAGCCTGAATTATGTGGTAAAAAATTTGAGCTTAAAGTTAATGATGTAAGATTTGTAGGACATCCAACACAGTTATCTCAATCATCTAATAGAGAACCATCAACTATTTTGAGTTTTAATATAGTATTTGCACTTAGGGTGAGTGGATATTTTATTTGTTATATTAAATATCTCATAGTTAAGTGAAAAACTTTAATTTTCATAATAAAGATGTTTTATGTGACATTTATAATAGGCCAATGCCAGCCATTCAATTGTTAATTGTTATCATGATGTTAGTAAAAGACTCACTATAGCTCTTCATCATGAAGAAAGGCGTTGTGGTTATGTTACTTCCCAATCAAAAATGATGCTTTTAGCTCATGATGATGTTGCTGCATTGCCTGAAGGTAAAATTAATTTAATCTTATTAATGAATATAATTAAATTTTTTTTAATTTAATGAAAAATTAATATTTAAA
The DNA here is from genome assembly GCA_000484575.1 of Olivierus martensii. Taxonomy (NCBI): domain Eukaryota; kingdom Metazoa; phylum Arthropoda; class Arachnida; order Scorpiones; family Buthidae; genus Olivierus; species Olivierus martensii. The sequence continues at coordinate 4,572 of AYEL01069178.1, forward strand.
AACTACAGATATAATATATATCTTTAAACTGTATTAAGATAAATTGTGTTACATAAGTTCTTTACACCTAACACATACATTATGTAGTAGAATTGCATCTCAAGTTATAATATATACCTTAATAGTAAAGTTATGATTTAAAATTTAATAAATAATACCTGAAAATATTTTTTATGAATTGTTTAGAATATCTGTAATGCATCATTTGATATTTCTTTTTGTAAGTTAGACCATTGGTTAGCACACATATTGATAGTGATTTTCAGTCTTTTTCAACTCATAACACACTGAACAAGGGGTTAAAATTGTTAAGGCATAACATTGGTTTTTATAATGCAGATTTTATCATTAAAAAAATTGAGTATTGGGATTATTTTTAAAAGTTCATTAGTTAAAATTCTAATCATTGTGTTATTTTAAAAATTAATGTTGGTCAGATTTTTGAATTTTACTATAATAACTTTATTTATTAAACTGTTAGAAGATCAATAAGATTGAAAACAAAACAATATGAAAAATATACAGTATTTCTAAAATTTATCTTTACATTAATTTTTTTTTTTCCTTTCCCTAAATTCCTATAGTACTATAGCAATTTAAAATCGTTGCATTGATAGATAGTGCATAAATTGATGCAATGTCTATTCAATAAGTATAATCAGATATTTAAGTATATGGTCTATTACAATCAGTTGTTATTTTATATCATATTTAATATATTGTATATTAAAAATTTACAACAATACAAGATATTTTATTCAATAAGTAAGTATATTATGTTAGAAAATTAAAAGAATGAATAAAGAAATAGCTTGCAATTCAATAGAGCATGTACAAATGAACAAAAAAGAAAATTTCTTTTAAAATAATAATAAGAAATTAATGAAAACAAAAATAATTTTATAAAATATTTAATACTTTTACCAAATACAGTTGAAACCAGTTATAAGGGAATCGACGGAACCACGCTTTTTTGTCCCTTATAAGTGATGTTCCTGATATCCAAATACACAAATAATTGGTGTATCGTTGGGTGGGCAAAGTAAACATTGAAGAATTTTGAATTAGAGTTGTTATTTCAGTTTTAACTGAATATCGGTTATTTGAATTGTGTAATTATTTAATTACAGGATATGGATCTTGTATCTGCAGTATACATAAAATGGAAAATAATTAATACTAGATATCACCCGCACATATAAATGAGCGAAATCCTGTCATTTAATCTCATAAACTTGGAATATAACTCTAAAACTTCTACAAACTTATATAACAAATTATTAGGTGGTCCATTTTTGGGATACAGTGCCACTTGTGAATTTTGTCCTTTTTAGAGGAACTACAGTTTTAATTTAATTTGTATTCATTAATTTTTAAATTATCAATAATGACAAAATTTTGCAGTTGGGGAATATAGAGAGAGAGGAAAAAAAGCAACAAATTGGCTTTTATGATGTTTTTGTTATTTTTAAATAAATTACACTGATGGCTGGCCGAGGTAAAGCAAGATGAAAAGTGGGTCATCACAAGAAAGAGTAACAGCAAATTGAAAAATTATCTTCTTTATAGCCAAATTTTCCATTATTTCCGAATCCACTCTATCTGATGAAAAATAAACACAAAGCATAGGTTTTTTGCCGGGACCAGACACATTTGTCCCTTATATCTGACTCTCTAATAACCAGCTTCAACTGTATTAATAATTTTTCTATTACGATGAAAAACAATGTTTTTAATAAAAAGAAAGTGAAGTATATAAAAATAAATTATTTTGTCAGGCCAAGTTATCCAAAAATTGAAATCTGTTTACAACATCCAAGAACATGTAATAATTGGAAGATATCTTATAAATTTCAAGTAGATTTCTTAAAAATGATAAAAATATTTCAATTTACCTTAATACAGGTTGTCCTCAATTACAATAATTTGAATCTTGCCAACATAAGTTAGATTTGATCAGAAGTTAGATATGCCCAAAATTTAATCTTTTTTGATCTTTCAAATTCTCTAAATTTGATTTTTCAAATGTTTCTTAGCCACATTTGAATGGACAGGATGCTCTTCAACAAGTGTAACCCCTGAAAATATTAAGAAAGTTGGTGTATTAAATCATGAAGATCGTCAGTGAAGTATTTTGGATTTTTTAACATCAGTAATGGTTCAGTTCAGGGTATTTTGGCTGATGAATTGAACATGAGATGAATTGCCACTAAATTTGTGCCACACAGCTTGATAGCTAGCAAAAGAAACAATAAGTGCAAATTTGCCAAGGCCTCAATGACATTATGACTGTTGACAGTATTTTTTTGACATGTAATTAGTATGGATGAAAGCTTGGTTTATAGATATGACTCAGAACCAAATAACAAACAGTAAAAAACAAAAACCAAAACAAAACAAGAAAATGATAGATTTTTCATTGTGAGGACAAATCCTCACAATGGAAATGCTCCATTCCCAAAAAAAAGATATTTCTACATCCCAAGAAAGTGATAAGTCAGAAGCAATGTGAAGTCAATGTTGATTCTGTTCATTGATGAAATTCCATAAAGGAATTTTTCATCAAGAATTCATTTTGTAAATACAATCAATAAATGCAGACTACTACATTAGCATGTTGAAATGTCTGTGAACTGTTTGAGGCTCAAATGTCCAAAGTTGTGGATCATTAGGAACTGGATGAATGTATGGACTGACAATGCTGCCAGTCCACACATTCATCAAACTACAACAGTTTTCGATCTGAAACATCATGATTGCCATTCCTCACCATCCTTATTCTCTTTATTTGACCATCTGTAACTTTTTCATCTTCTCTAGAATGAAGATGAAGTTCAAAGGGTAGATTTTTGATACAGTTGAGGAGATTCAGGGAGATAGGAAGATTATATTGAATAGCATGAAGAAAGGGGACTTTCAGAAGACATTCCAACAATGACAGCATCACTGGATTTATTGTGTCAATTCCCAAGGAAACTATTTTGTAAAGGATAGTACCCAATAAAATTTCAAGGTAGTTCTGTTCAACAGAATTAACTAGAAATTTTTAACTTTTTTATCAGAAAATTTCTGAACTTGCTCTATATCTCCTCGTATGTTACTTAAAATATAAAACTTGCTAACATGAATTATTTTTATAGTGTATTATTTATATTATTTAATCAGTTAAAATAATTAAGATCTTATTATTTAAATTCAATCTATATTTCATTATATATCTAAGTTAAATAAAAATAATTATAAAATATTTCTTACATATTAGATAGTGAAGAATCTCCTTATGGAATTATATTAAGTAAAAGTCAGTTAGCCAAAGATCTCAAAACTGCATATATGGAGTAAGTGTTAATTATAGTTCATAAATAAATAAAATTTAACATTAAATAGATATTTTTAAAGTATGAAAATTTTTAATTTATAATATCAAATTCCCAATTTTCTTTCAGTGAGTATTACGAAACTTTAAAAATATAATTTTTATTCTTATATAATTTCATTTTCTAAAAAATTAGAATAAATAATAAATTTCATTTATCTTATGAAGGAATATAGATCTGGATAAAAATGATTTTGGTACACTATTGTGCAATAATCTTCACTTCTGTATTATATACAGTATATCCTTGTTTAATGTCACTTCACTTAATGTGTTTTGCTACTACAAAAAAAAACTGAGTAAAAACTAAATTAATTAATTAATTAATTAATTAAAATTTTTAAGATAATGGAACAGAAATATTCTTATTTACCATTTCCTATGAAAGTGATGATAAACCTATTAGCAACCTATAATAATTATAGAAAACCAGGTTATATTTTATATGAACACTAACTCAATAGTTTCCTGACTGGTATTTGAACCTCATGGGACATTCCAGTAACAGGAACGATGTTTTATTTGTAATTTTTTAATTTTTGTTGGTGATATTGAAAAATATTTCTTTTGTCAATTTGAATATTTTCATGAAGAACCAAAGATGATGCATATGATTCATTATTCACATTCAGTTTGTTACATTACTAGAATGGATCAATAAAATTTGTAAATTTTTAAAGAATTGATATATGAAAAAAAACGATTATTAAAATTTTTTTATTTAACAATACAATAAAGATTAGTAAAATGATCAATTTTTCAGTAGGTGTATAATGCACAGTATTACAGCATTATGAATTTCAGTGTTTCCAAAATACCACAATCTTGAATTTCAATGTATTAAAGAACAACTGAATGACAAACTGTAGAAGAAATTGACATGCAAATAATCAAAACCAAGTTTTTTTTAATATACTGTATATATTTTTGAACTATGCCAAGCACACTTAGTGAATATATAAAATTATTAGCAGTTATTTTTAGAAACTTAGAAGCCACGTTAGAGAACACTAAACACTGAAATACCATAAAAATAGGTAGAAACTTGATAGTGTTCAGAGAGAAGATAAGTTAATATATATTGGAACTGTATGAAAATCTTTAAAACTAACCTACACTATGATGATGAAAAGTTTTTGGCAACCTTTATTTTCAGAGAAATTGAAGTACATCCAATATATTATAAACAGGTGTTCCTTGAGTTATAAATGCTTGTATTTTACAAATGTAAAATTTCAATTTCATTAAAATTACAATATCATTTTCAAATTTAACAAAATTTCAAAAACTCTTCAATAATTTTAAACATTATGTTAGCAGAATGTTCTAGCAATCAATATAATGTAAAATTATGCAATTAACACATTACAGCAGTATTTCAAGATAGTTGTGATTATATCAAAAACCTCTTTCTAATCAGAACTTCTTATTTAAATATATGAAATAAGAAATATCTAATTGGTCCAGTTATGAATTATATTACAAAATATAATATATAAAGTTATTCCCAATACTTTTGAGAGCCAAATAACAGCAGTATCTGAGTTTCAAATAAAACTTATTTATGAATCAAGTTTGTAACTCAAAGAGCATGTGTATACCAATCCAAATATTAGCAACATGGTCATGGCTTACAGATTCACATTATATATAAATATTAATAAGCTAGCTATAAGACATATATAGAAATGATAGGATAATATCCTATAGAAATATATCTGATAGTTGTCTAGAATGAATAGTTACTGTATTAAAGGAATCATTTTTCCTGAAATTCAGTTTGCTGCAATTTTTGTTTGTAAGATAAAATATTAATCTGATATTTATATTGAAGATTATTTAATTGGATTCATACAAAAAATGCTAAATTTGAATATTGAAATTCATTTAATAAAAAAAATAAAGAAGTTTGAATATAACAAAAATTGACAAAATAGCATTATTTTTCTTATGATCTTTACAAATTCATTGTTCAAACCAATTTTAATGAAATTTAGACTATAATTGAGGCATTGCGGATACGAAGGGTGAACTCAACAAACGCTAATGTTGAGAAAAATGCGTTTCAAATTTTAAGCGTACGACGAACTCAACATAAAAGTTTTTAAGCATTGTATCCGAACATTTTCCTGAGTGGTTAGAAACAACGAATGATAGGTTTTATTAAATAAATATTAAATAATATTTTTATTAAATAATAAAATTATAATTAGGAAAAAACCATCAAATCTGGAAACCGTCAGAGAGTTAATACAAAAATAACTGTCGAAGCAATCATTGAGAAAAATAGCTTATTCAATCTTCACAATAATCCACTTGATCATCATCGATGTCTTCTGCCTCGTCATCTTCATTTGGTTTGGAACTAGTCTGTGGTTGGTTTTCCAGTATATTTTTAAAGTATGTTAACCACGGTATAATTTAAATAAAATTGTTATTCACTACAGATTACTGCCCTAGAATAAGTATTATGAGTTACGACTAGAACTGACAGATTGCATCATGTAAACACTGCAGAGGGCGAGATGCGAGATCACATGGTGCGGGATGTTGAGTTCGCCTTTCATATCTGCACCTCTATCACACTTAGTCAATGGTTGCTGTTTTTCAAACCGTGTTTTTGTATGGTTAGGAAGGCTAAACTTGATAAAAAGCCTAGCAGGATATTCTTGATTATAGTGGCATCATGGGAACAATGGGGAGAAAAAATTTTTTTGCTCCAATGTTGAGTTCGCCCTTCATATCTGCAAGGCCTCAATTATTTGGATTATTTAAGGCTATTTAAAAAATAAAAAATCTTCGATCAAGAATATCTAATATATAAAAAATAAGCCAAGTATAGTACTAAGAAATTAGAATATTTGTTACATTTTAGAAACTGATATTTGACTGATTATTGTTTTATTTAAATTTTTTCAAAAGCAGTTAAATAATGATGCACTCTGTAGAGGTGTTTTTAGACAATAACTACTTTTATCCTCCCTTTTATTTTGATCAAACTATGCTGAAATTTTCAGGAAAACTCAAAGTTCAGAATGGTTTTCTTAGATCAATTTAAATATTTCAAATTTTATCAAAATTGGGTGAACGATACAACCTATATAGAGGTCTATAGAGGAGAACAAACATGGTTGGTTTCTTTTATTTTTGCTATTTTCAGACAGCTGTAATTTTTTTATTAATTGAAGTTTCAAATTTGCATTCTATATACTATTAAATACTTTTCTTCAGATATAAATATCTTAACATTATTTCTTCAGATATAAATAATAATTATAGATATAATTAATCAGATTAATAATAATAAAAAAAGATATATAAATGTCAAATTAATTAGTATTTAACTTTGAACAAAATTTTTATTGTATGTTGAATTTTGTTCAAAATAATTCCTGCAATAAGGGACAATCAGTGACTACTGTACAGTACTTGGCTCACTGTCAAATCTCTTAATATGTCATAAAATATTGTAATTCCATGATGATAAGAGAGAGAATTGAAGAATAAAGAATAGTTTTCCTGCTCTGCCTGTCTTAAAAACATGTATGGTTTAATGTATGAATTATGCTACCGACTTTTAAATGGATGTGATTACAATTGTATTATATTGTTAAGAAATTATTTAAAGCATTTATATAAACTGTTTTTTCATTTTAGTCTGAAGAACAAAGGCTGTGTTCACTTAAAGATACATAATTGGATAGAAGTCAGCTTTTGTTTGCCAAATAAAGTCCATCGATTGCATAATAAAGATATAGATATAGATGTAAGTGCACACAACTTTTTTTTGATGGAATATGTATTGTTTATAAACTTTTTTATATACAGTATATGCATATTGTAATGAATTATACATAATATTTTATTTCATTTTTATGTTTAGCCAGAAGTTATAGAACAAAGTTTGACTGCACTAAGGTTAGTAAATAACCTTTCTATCAATTTTCACTCACTTTTTTTGATAACCATAAATTGAAATAATTGATTTGAAAAATTAATTATATATTAATTAATTTTTCAATCATCAGTGGAAATTATATCATTTATATAATTTTTATATTAATGGAATTTAATATAAGAGAATATTAAATTCATATATATAATCAATGTATTATATACTAAAACTTTTAGTTCATAGAATCAAAGAATTTTTAAAATACAAAGTTTTCTACACAGAAAAGTCAACATAAATTATCAGAAACAAAATAAATTTTAATTAATTAGTTATTACTGATAAAAAAAAGATTGCATTAAAGAAAAATGACATATTTTTAATGAGAAACTCTGCATTAACTTAGAAACTGCTCATTCAATAAATTCAAGATATTTATTAATTTATCTTAAATTACATTGTTAATCTTTAATTTTATTCATGTTTAAATTACACTGATTTCCATAAATTAAGGAACAAACAGAAAAATGGCAGTAATTTTTTAAAAAGTAGCTGAATATGCATGAGATTAATGTATATTATATAGCAGAGGTTTTTTTATCCATCGATTGCGATCAACTGGTCAATCGCAGAGGGATTTTTGGTTGATCTTTTGTTTATTCCTCCTTACAAATTTAAAACTAAAAGTATAATAGTTTATTTATCATTATTTTGTATTTTTTTTTTAATTCTCTTTAAATGTATTGCTATTGTTTATTTATTTTTCATTGTGAAATCACTAATTTTCTTATCATTTGGAAGTATACACATGAAAAGTTCCAGTATTAACTGATATTCTGCAAAAAATTCTATCATGTTTTGGATCAACATGCTTGTCAGAATCCACTTTTTCAAATACGAACGTCGAAACAAAAATATCAAGAAACCATATTACGAATGATTATTTGGATGATTGTTTGTTTGCCATTGACCACTTCTTTATATCTACTTGACAATGTAAATATTGGGAGCTCCAAACAATGCCAAAGTTCACATGAACTTTTTTTAATCAACCATCACTTTCTGTAATTTTTTGTTTTTTTCTAACTTTGATTTTCTAAAATAGAGAAATAAATATTTTATTTCAGTATATTTTATTTGTTGAATTAAAATAATTAAAAGTAATAGATAAATTTTAAATACATAAATAAAGATTTTAGGACTGGGAGAATAGGTCCTTCAAAATGAGTGAGCACATTTAATTACATAGTTGTATGTAATCAGATATCAGGTTGAGGGAACGTGAATGTGATCTTTATAAGAGAGTAGATTGCCAAATAACTTACAAGTTAGTATAGAAAAATAGCTTGCATAGTAAAAAAAGTTGAACACCACTGTTATACAGAATGGTAGAGAAGTGGCATAATATAAAGTGCAACATTAAGTAAGAATAAAATTTTTTTTATTTTGAGGTGAGAAATTCATGATTTGATGTGCTTCAATTAGTAAGCATCCTGCATAGAGATATCTATATTCAAATATATAAATACAAATATATAAAACAGTAATAGCAAATAAACGACAAAATGATAGTATTCAATTCTATAAATCTAAGAGATAAAATTATAACATATGCTTTTGAACTTTATAAGAAAATTGAGAAATATAGCCAGTACAAAGAGCTCTTAAAATAATTCTTGTAATCTTAAATCAATTTCATTTTGGTAAACACAAATACAATAAAAAGCTTTTTTACGATGTACGAAGTATAAAAAATAGTGTTAATTAACTATGAAGTAAATATCACTAGAATACAATAATCCTGAAAAATCAAAGACATCTGTCAGATGGCCATGTGATAAAGCTGTGGCTTATCACCCTAGAGGATACAGGTTCAAATCCAGGTCCTACACATTCAGTTTTTCAGGAGGGGTCCAGGCCTGCACGTTATGGCTAACATCAATGTTGGCTAGCTGTGATGGGTGCTATAAATGGCCACCACCAGATACAATATATCCCTCATGAGATATGGCAGCTTAATCTACCTAACCGAAACCATAAAATCAGACAGGTTAATAAGACAAGCAATATAAACTATGCAAGAGAGAAATTATTTTGAGCAAAAGAATTACAAAGATAAATAATGTAATAAGATGGAATAAACCCTGCATATAAATATATAAAAGAAAATATATAATTAGTACTGCTAAATCAAGAGAAATACAAGCAGTAAGATAAGAACTAATTTCTTTTTTCAGAATATTTCCTTTATTTTGGAATACAGGAGATACAGGATTAAAATATATGTTGTCAAAATCATCTTGGCATAATCTATATGTTGAATGTGATAAAATTCATTATTAGATTTTGAATGTCTCATTTTTAAGTTAATGTAAAAGGCAGATCAATGTTTCATAATCTATTTAATGAAATTTTTCTCTGAATTCAGTTCTTTCAAGATTTTGAAAGCTTTTATCATCTGTGTTGAACATGAATTTATCATCAAATTCTGTTGAGCCCTATATTGGAATCAAAGAATGAACATGCTTACATTATTGCCAACTTTTTACTTCCCTAAAGAAGTATCTCCTACCTCTTTTTGATGATGAGCTTCAAATAAAAAAAAAGCAGCTATTATAACATATGATAACAGACATAAGATACAATGTACAAATTAACAAGTGCATGAAATCAAATTATTTGTCAAGAATAAGGAGAGTCATTTTTATAAGATTTCACATTGGACAATCTTTTCATTAAAGATATTTGTGAAGATGAGAGTATTTAATAATTATTGCTAAATTCAAAAAAGTTAAGTATATTTTAGTTATGTACCATCATGTTACTATACAACATTTTAATGATTGGATCACTTTAATCTCTCCTTTCTTCCTTGGAAAGGATTTAAATTTTTTTTTTTTTTGCATTGTTATCTGATATTCATGTTTAAGGTCCATAACATCAGTTTTTTCATATCATTCTGGTTTTATATAAGAATGATTTTCCACATCATTTTTGAGTTTCATTTTTCTTTCTTTTGATGGAATTTTTGTTATTTTCATTTTTTTCAATTTATGCCCGTCATGTCTATTTACTATATCTCCTTTTTTATACAAAACCATCACTTAACATTATATATCATTTATTTTTTTTATTTGCATCTTTTTAATAACATTGTTGCTAGTGCTTACTTGTTTTGTTAGTTTTTAATATGTGCTTTTTATATGTTGTATAATTATGAATTTGCATAATGTGACCCAAAAGACTTTTTTGTGGCATGAAACTAATAATCATAGTGATTTAAAAAAAATCTTTCATATTTTCTTGTTTTGAATGATTCTATCTGTTATTTTCTTTTTTCATTTTTATCAAATATTTATTTTTAAAAATAATTTATATTGTTTTTAACATGTTGTTAACTTTTTATGCAAGTCATATTTGTCCACATCATTTTATATGAATTTACATTTGATAATGATTATTATTTGTTATTTCTTTATTGATCTGCTTGCATTTAATGAGTGTTTATCTACATATTTTTATATATTTTTGTCCTATTGTTTTGTTATTTAGCTCAAGAGATCTTTCTACTTGAAAACAAAAACCAGATGATTACTAAAACAATATCTTTTGAATAATTTTGTTCATTTAAAAAATAAATAGATAATTTTTTATTGTGCATAAAATAGTTTTATAAAATTCATTAAATTATTTAAGATTTATATATTTAAAATAGGCCTTATCATGGAATGCTGCTTCTTGTTGAAGTAGATGAACTTTTGGCATCTCTACCTTATGATTCATCACCTGCTTTATATAGACTTATTAGAATAACAAGTCCATTAAAAAGCATAGAACAATTGGCTGCTGATGCTGATCTTTCACTACCACATGTGAGTAAATTATTAAATTATATTCACTAAATAAGTCATTAACCTTTTTGCTTTTCTTTAATCATAATGTAGCTGACAGTATTATTCCTAGACCTCTATCTATATTGTGCAACATCTGCTATGATTAAAAAATTATTGTAAAAGTTCAAAGGCCAGTAAATCCTAACATTTACCATTATAGAGTGATAAAAGTGCAAATTATCTAACAAAATATTTAAACTTTGGACTTTTATCAAGTAATATTTATAATGTTTGGATTTATCTAAGAAACCTAGAACAAGGAATCTCCTCTCTTATCAATTTTGTTCTGAAGGTTCCGACTCATTTCTGAGCACACTGTTTGGATTAGCAATGCCAATTTACTGCTTTTAATTTGTTAGTGTGAATATTTTATGTGCAATGCAGTTGTATTATTTTAATCATTTTTTGATGATTTTTATATCATCATTTAATGCTTTAGTGCTTTTTTAAAAAATTTAATTGGTAACACCGATTTATATGTTGCAGCAGCTCAGTTTCAGTCTGGTCTTGTGCAAATACATATGTAAATCTTGTGATTTATATTTTTTAATGTTTGCAGCAATTGTTTGTCCTGTTTTCAGTTTATCAAAATTAATGATGTCATGCATAAAAGACTTTTTTAACTTTTAAATGAATCAATGAATAATCATGACATCAACAATTTTTATTTGACTAATGAAAAATATAATATTCTGTTGACTGAAGTGAAAGATGCAATGCAAACAGTCTATTCAATATATATTTGAAACAATATTGTTTAAAAAAAATTCATAATATCAGTATCTGCTGGAAAAAAGAAACTTTTTATTGTTTGTTTTGATGAATTGTTTAACATGATACACAAGACCCACATTGCTATTGACTGTAGCAGAACAACTTTGATGATTATGGAATTGTATAAGAATATAGCTATTAAATCAATTGTTATGCATTTGTAGTTATGTAAGCTATTCAAAAGAAAAAAATATTGAAAAAGCATGTTGTTGTGAAACGCATTCTATACAATAAAATTAATTCATGTTGCCAAATCAATTTAATCAATATGTAAGCCAATCCAGATAATAATACAGTAAAACCTCGAATTTACGGACTTCGGATTTTACGGACACCATCCCAAAAAATAAAATACAGGTACTGTACAGTATTATTGTATTGCGTATAAAATAAAGCACTCATTTATTGCATAATGCATCATTTTTATTTTAACCCTACATGTTATATACATGTATGTAGATAATTTGGTTTAATTTAAAATACTCTAATACTCTATGTAAAATGATGATACAATTTTTAGGCATAAGTCACATTAATTAGTACAGGTATGTTGAAATTTTTATAAAAAATGTTACTTCGATTTTACGGACTAGTCAGATCGGAAGAGCGGTTCAGCAGGTTCTGATCTTACGGACTAGTCTTGCCTCCTATAGTCCGTAAAATCAAGGTTTTACTGTATTGAAATTCAATTTGATATATCATAATCATTTGAGGAAATTTGTTGTTTTCTAAGCAGTGTGCTTGAAAAAGGTCAATGAAGTTGAATATCATCTTTTGAATATTTTCACCTCCTTTGATGCATCCTAATAACCTCCATTCTGCCAACAGTACAGACTTCTGTAACTATTATACATAGATTATGTGATACATTAAATATAGAAATAGTCCATGAAAAACCAATACATAGTCAATCTCAAAGATCAGTTTGAACATGCAAACCAACATATCAAATTATATGTTAGGAATTTGGATGGAAACAAAATTAAACTTTAAAATGATCTGAAGGCTTGAACAGGGCTTTTGAGCAGATCAAATGTTCACTATATGAAGTGATGTTTGGTATTCCAATGAAAATGGGCATTGCCAGCTCAGTTGTTCCACATGATTTAATAAATAGTCGATAGCACTTTTTTCAAATCTTTGGTGTTTAAAGTCTGGGACTTGATGGGTTCGTGGACCCCGTCCCCGGCCCTGTTGTTTCCACCCGTTCAAGTGAGAATGAGACAGCAGCGTTAACGGCTAACTTCCAGCCAGATAATTGAGACAATAACTGTGAAAAATACTCCATCTTGTTATAAAAAAAGTAAACTTTTTATTAGTAGAATTAAACAAACTCTCATAAAAGGTTTTGCAATTATCATGCAAAACCTTCAGCGTCCTCGAGCAACAACACAGATA
>AYEL01069179.1:0-24840 GCA_000484575.1 Olivierus martensii
AAAAAATTTTGTGATATAGTGGTGTTAAGCACTATATCACAAAATAATAATTTTCCCTATTAGGAAAATTATTTTTATTATAAATAGTTAAGAATCAACCAAGTACTGTGATACTAATATTTTTAAAGGCCAAAAAAAAATTTTGTGATATAGTGGTGTTAAGCCTAACTATTAGGAAAATTATTTTTATTATAAAATGTTAAGAGTCAACCAATTACTGTGATACTAATATTTTAAAAATTTTAAAAAGTGGAGTTAATCGATATGGCTTGTGAACGGCTCATATGGAAGTGAGACTTTGATATGGGGTGAAAGACATAAAAAGTATTTGAGTGCAGTGGAGATGAGATATTTGAGAGATGTAGCTTGAATGATGAGATATGATTTTTTTCATATTTTATCATTCGAGAAACAATGTGAAGTTAAAAGTAGTGCGATAAATACTTCAGTCAACTTTGAGATGGTTTGGCCATGTGGAACAAATGAATGAAGAACAGTTAACAAAGCAAGTATATGTTGAATGTGTGGAAGGTAAAGATAGGAGAGGAAGACCAAGGAAAAAGTGGAGAAAACAAATAAATGAGTATCAGAAAATATGGGTTTCAGCATGTTTATAAGAGGTGGACATATATGAGAAAAAGAATGACTGTAAAAGAAACTGGAATAGTATGTAAGGGTAGGAATGTTTGCCCTCATCTGATTAGTAGTATTTGAGTTTTTCTCCCCTTTTTCCCTCCTTTGAGTGCTGCCAACCCTCCTCACAAGGATATGGATGTAATGTTGTTGTTGTTAGTTGTTGAATAATGTGGTGAAAAATTTTCTACAATAAATTAGTCTATTACTTAATTGTTAATGAATATTTCTTTGGACATTTTTTATAGTGATTATTATTGAATGCTTAATTTTTGATTTAAAGTGAAATTTATTTGATTTGTTCACTTAAATAGGTATATTATGTAAATAAATATATTCTGTATATTGTTCAGACCATTTACTTACCAGAATGATTAAATAAATTAAATTTTTTTCTTGAAATTAAGTTTTTCAACAAATTTATAAACCAGTTCAGAATGTATTTTTCCAAACAATCTGTTATCATATCTTTTCATATTTTATGATTTGTTGATTTGGTTAATTCAATTATGCTGCTAAATATTACAGTGAAAATTATGGCAACAGCCATTTCCAAACTTATCATTCCTCACTGGCACCCAAGGGGAACTAGCAAATATTTAAGGATAGATTTCAACAGTTGAAACCCAGATCCCTCTTGAAAAATCTGGAAATTTTAATAGAATCTTATTTCTCAGATGCAAGTTTAGCATGCAACCACTTTGCTGATTTATATTTTATTGCTGTTTTTTCATGATCTGTTCTACAAACAATTTCATCTGTTTTATTACATCAGAAATTTTTAAAAATGCTAATTTTCATTTAAATTATTGTACTTAATGAGCAGGAAATTGGCATAATCTATGATTGCATTAATTTTCCTATGATATGGAATCAAAATGATCAGTCTATATCAAGTTACAATAGACTACCGATTAACTAGTCTAGACAACCTGTGCTCAGGTCTAGATACCAGACTACAGGTTGGCTAGACCAGTTAATAGAGAATGTACTGGCTAATCTAAAAATGGCTGGCTAATTTGAAAACATATGCAAAATATCTGAAAACATATGAAAAACACCATTTATGAATTATAAATTAAATAAAAGATTATATATATTGTACATAAATATTTATTAAACATCTACTTATATAAAAGATTAGAAAACTTCATTTGTCTTTTTGATTTAAATTCATTTTTGAAGGAAATCATCCTACTTTTTCAAAAGAATTAATTATATCAATAACAGATGAATTATTTTACTATTCAATATATCTTATCAGTTTCAAATTCTTTCTTTCCTTCTGAATAACTTTTTATCATCATTATTTCTACTAAGAGCTTGATGAAAATGTGGCTGATTAAAACAGAGAACAGTTAAAGTGTGACCATATTAAGGAATCTACTGTATTTATAATTAAAAAGTATAGCTTTGATATTAATCATCCACTTTATTCTGCAGGTTTTCCTTGTAATACAAAAGTAATGGGGCTTTCGGCTAACCACCATCTTCAGCGCAACTTACAAAAGTCTTTTGTAAGTTGTGCTGAAGATGGCAGTTAGCCAAAAGTACGTCGCAAAATGAAATAAATATTTTAGTAAATCTACTGCTAAAAATACTTTGGTCTTGATCCATAGAATTTCGAGGTGAGGTTTTTACAGGGTAGTTCACCATTGCTTTCCCCAACCCACATTGCTTCGCCGCACAACCTCCCCAAATGGTGAGTCATACGTTGCCACCCCCTCGGCGCATGCTTCACCGCACAACCTCCCCAAATGGTGAGTCATACGTTGCCACCCCCTCGGCGCATTGAGCCGGAAGTGGGTTGAGACTTGGAGGGACATGACCCATAGAATAGCCAAGAATCGGACACGATTGAATAGCTAGGATTGGATTGGACTGCTAAAAAGGGCTTGTATAAGTCTATTATTTAATGAGTTTAAGCAGTTTGTTTTATAACTTTTAGTAATGGGGGCATTGAAAACTGTTCTGTAGGTGAAACATCATAAAACAAAATATTATTTCCCATTAATTCCAGTGCAAAAATTTCTAATTGATTGTTAGGTATAGGATTGTGTAGTAAATTTTCTCAGTATGAGGCAAGTCTTCGAAATGCCGCCCCTGAAATGTTTTTTTCTTTTCTTTCTGTATTCTCGGGATAAAGACTCTATACCTAGTGCTTTTGGAGTACCTGTTTAATCAATGTAACTATAGTATTTAAGTGTGAAAACGTAAATTTTATATCTTATCGCCCTATTCCACCCTTTTTTTGCCTAACATTTTATCCCACATGCACAACTTGTTTGTTTTTACCATTCCTCTGATTCTCGGTGTTTAAATTACAATTTACACTTGTTTTTACAGATGTCTCATTCTCTGTTAGGTTCTAAGCTAACGCTCACTTCCTCTGTGCAGCTGAAGAGGGGCAGTCCAGCCGAAAGCACTCCTGCATCTCTAATTTTATTTTAAGGTCCTATTAATTAGTCCAGATTTTGTTGATGTTTTAACATCAATAAATAGAATGCCATCATTCTATTTATTGATGTTAAAACATTAAAATAAATACAATAATATAATTTTTATTTTGATTTACTTATTTAAACACAACACAGCCACTTGCCACTATTCGAGACAAACTAACATTAAAATCAAATATTGTCAATAATTGTAAGCTCAAAGCAGAACTATTAACATAGATCAATATAGAAAAGCATTGCTTAAAGATTTTTAATTATTGAATGGTTCAAATTGTATTTTGATTTTGCTGCTTATGCCGCCCCCTTACGATCCGGCCTGAGGCAGCCGCCTCTCTGCCTCATAGCACTGCACGGCCCTGCTTAGTTATAAGAATGCCATCATTCTATTTATTGATGTTAAAACATTAAAATAAATACAATAATATAATTAAATAATTTATAATAGTTATAACCTATTAAATAATTGTTTTTTTGGTATTCAGTTTTGAGTTGCAAAATTCCAAATGATTTTCAAATTTTAAGACTAACATGGCAATAATATACCATTCATTTTTGCTTCCTGGTAATTTATTGTTTAAAAAATTAAAAAGTTTCTTTCAATATTTGTCTTAAAAATATATCTAATGCTTAAAAGTTGAAATCTGATTAGAATTTTTTTAACAAATTAATTTATAGAAAATTCATTTTATTTTATTGTTATAAATTTTGTTATAGATTTTACTACGATGAATATTTTACTAAAACTAATAAACAAAATAATTCATGTAATTAAAGGATCATGCTAGGATGATATTGAGGATTACATTGGCTAAATTTAGTATTTTCCAATATAATGACAAAATATTGTTACAGTTCAACTTTTTGCATATGAATAGAAAATATATAATTATCAGTATATTAGAGATTATACATAATTGGAATAATCTGCAATCATTATTTTAGAATAATAAATATAATCAAAAACATAAATGTGAAAAATGGTTAAGTTCTATTCTACCAGTTTGTTTGGCTACCAAAAGAGTAGAGATCTAAAACAGGTGCCAAGTTCCATTCCAAACACAATGTCGAAAAATGAGATTTAAATACTGAAATAAATTTGATACAGTGTCATATCTTTGGCAAGTTTTAATATTTGTGATAGCTGGGTAATAACTTAATATAACTCAAAAAATTGTCAAGTAAAAGCCTGAAAGTGACATTGTATTGAATTTATTTCAGTATTTAAATCTCATTTTTCGATATTGTGTTTGGAATGGAACTTGGCACTTGTTTTAGATCTCTACTCTTTTGGTGGCCAAACAAACTGGTAGAATAGAACTTGGTATTTTTCACATTTATGTTTTTGGTGAGATATCAATATTTTTTGTTAAGTTATTATATGAAACAAACACGCTAAATAAATAATAATCTGAGATTGCTAAATAAACTTTGATAAAATTGTAAAATTTACAAGGTAAATGACTGAATAAATCACATTATATTGAATTTATATGAATAAACAGGCTTATTAAATATTTTTTTTCTTGTGTATCGATTCTGTTTCATGTTGTGTTTGGATTTTAGTGCCACTTTCTTTATTTGACAACTGCTATTTTTTTGTACATCTACAACATTGGGTCATATAGCCCATTCATGATCTCTAACTTTTCTAGTTCTACTTTTCTTTGTTTTTAATATTTCTCCAAGTCAGGACGGTACAAAGATCCAAAGCTATTATATTCTACAATTGCAGTTTCTTGTGCTTTGATTTGGCTTGGGTCAAAGTTGATTAAATGAACTCCACTTAGCATTTTAACTCTGGAGAGTGCTATATAAGCTTGGCCACATGAGAATAAAATGTAGCCAAGCTTATGTAATTAATTATTAAGCTTACATAATTAATTAGTTAATTATGTAAATATAATTAAAATAGTAAAAAATATTTATGCTTTTTACTATTTTAATTATATCTTGTTTTTTGTACGCATTTATTCATTAATGTAATGAATACATGTTCAGCAGAGTCTCCATAATCCGACACACATGGTTCCGGGGCTTGTCGGATTATTGGATGTTCAATAAAAAAATGGAATTACACAAACGAATTCACTCCGTTTATTAAGACTTTCCTATCACTGCTCTTGTTGTTCAAATTTTTCCTCAACCCCTCAATTTTATCCCGATTTTTTTTTATGTCTTAAATGGTGGCTCGCCCAGTACCATAAAACGAAGCCAAATCACTAAACTTTTCTCCCAAGTCAAGTTTCTTAATTATTTCTGCTTTTTCGACCACAGTCAATGTCTTATGTTTTTGTTTTTCACTTTTTCCGATTTGTGATATTATGTAAAGATAAATAACAAACACTGATACAGTAAAACCCTATTTTACAATAAACAATGTACTGAACTTAAAAAATAGTCCGATTATAATGCTTGCCCAACGAACGAATAGCGACTGACAATTTGTTTTACATCATTTTTTCTCTCTCGCACATAGACAAGTTGTGACCATGTTGCCATGGTTGTGATATGAAAATTTCATGTGGGCGGCGCGACGGTTCGCAGAGTGTCGGACTGGCGAAGGGTCGGACTACAGAGACTCAACTGTATACTGCAGCCTGGTATACTGTATATTCATTAAAAAAGACTGCTATATATGCGACGCCGCACGACTTGAGCGATTAAGCGCGTCTCCAGATGCGACGCGCTTAATCGCTTGGGGTGAAGTAAATAAGTCACAAAATAATCGAAAAATTGGCATTTTCAGAATTTTTTTCTTTACCTGTATCCTAAGACCTATACTTATGCTAAATTTCAAGTTTCTACGTCTACGGGAAGCAATGTATAATTTTGATGAGTGAGTCAGTGCCCAAATTTGCGATTATCTGGGACCACTATCTCCTAGATATTTTGATATTAAAGCTTGAAATTTTTACAGGTTGGTGAGGGAATAAAGCTTAACAACATATACAATTTTCATTTTACTAGCTTAATCGGAAGCGAAGTTAAGGAAATGGCAAATATGACTAAGTTGGTTCGTGTAAATATACGCACGGTGTGTGCCGCGCGAACTTGGCCTGGCGCACTGCCGTGCTTCTTGATAGATATATCATTGTTGCAAACGTTTTTGAAAAATGCAATTAATAGATTTCATTCATTTATTTATTTTTGTCATTTGTATATACTATTACTAGATATACAGGATGTATCTTACCACCATACCACCCTTTTTTTCTCGGAAACGCGATGAGGTAGGAAGTAGGGAGAAAAATTTTGGTAACCAAAGTATATCCGGAGAATCGAGGGATCATGATAAAAATTTTGTGGGAATACCGGAAATAGGGGTACAAGGGGTCAACTTTGAAATCTCCAATGAAAACGTATGTCGATTTGGGCATAAGTGTAAAAAGCAACAACTTTTGTTTTGAAACTTTTGTATTTTAATATCACCTACGGGTTGTGAGATATCACGCAAAAAGATGCTACCGCATTTAACGCTGATTGAGCTATTCAAGCAATAAGAAGAAGAATCTGACAGGGCTCTGTGTATTTATGTACCCTTAGAACGCTAATGAAGCAGCAAAGAGTAATATTATGCAGATTAGGTATTCGGTGGTAGTACTCGAACCACAGATGCAACAAGTCTTTCTCCATCACAGTTCGACACGTAGCCATACTCAAGAGCAAAAGTTTCACGACTTGTTTCAGCCCTTTATGAATGCACCATGGAGTGCACAGACGCCTTTTGTCGGATTCTTCTTCTTATTGCTTGAATAGCCCAATCGGCAGTATATGCGGTAGCATCTTTTTTTTTGTCTATTTTTTTAATTATTACTGATTGTGGCTTTATTTCTATGTTGAGCATTATCTTTTAATTCATTTGTTGTCTTATTTTCTAATTTTCTTTCTTGAGGTCTATAAATATTTGTTGCAGTTTATTCACTGTTTGTGAACAGAACTATCATCTACCAACCCGAAGTGGATGAAATGTCTTCATTGATATTTATTTCTTTTTGCTCTCTTCTATTTACTTGTGAGAATCTTTTATGCAAACTTTGAGCAGTTTTGGTAAGATGCTGTCTCCTTCATCAACTTCTTTGTTATAAAATAATCCAGAATCTGAAATTTTTGGATTAGAATTTGGTAAATCCCGGATTTATAAATATCTATAAACATTCGGGAGCCTTGAATTGAAAACGCTATAGATTACATAAATCCCTTCAGTATTTCAATAAAATTTGGAAAAAATGAGTGATGTAAGTAATGAGCTCTTTTCGCAAGCATCTCTATAGATCACATTATTCAACTGATTTAAACAAAATTTAGGTTAATATATGAAAATTATTTTTTCATATATTAACCTATTATTTTTTATATGATAATATACTTTTTTTATATCAAATTTTCACTGAAAATTTGATATAAAACAGTCAAAAATAAAAGGGGGAAACATATTTAATAACGTGTGTTAGCCTTAGTGTTAGTATATACAGTATTATAAGCGTTAATAATGAAATCATTTTCGTCTAAAAAATATTTTTTTCCCACAAGAATTTAATTTTATACATTAGGAATTTGTTACAATTTTAAAGCGACTTTTTGATTGACCATTTCAAGATTTGTTCTCACTAGTGCAGTAACTGTATTTTACCTCTTTACTTTTCCGTTGCCGAAAAACCGCTCATCAGTTCACACTAATAAGGTATATTGTCTTAAAAGTGCATTATGGGAAAGTTATAAAGACTTCCCATATTTCAGTAGACATAGAGTGCCTACATTTTGATTATTATATACTATATCGGGTGGCCATGTCACTATGAGCCATTTAGGAGAATCTCAAATAGTTGAGAGCCACAATCAATTTCAATTTCTTTCTAGATCAACGAGAACCGTATACTTGACAATGGTTTCAAAAATTGTTTATTATATATTTCACATGCATTTACTTCATATAGATGCATACTACTTTTTACAATTAATAAACATTGCAAATATATTATTTTTTAAAATTAAGTAGGTATTTGCTCCATGTTAACTATTGACTTTCATGGTATGGAGCCACACTGAAGGTACCAAAGAGCCGCATGTGGGTCGCGATCCGCAGTTTGGCCACCATTATACTATATGATTATGATGGAAAATAAAATAAAAGTTGCTGTTTTACATTATCAATAACCGAATAAGCAGCTGTGTTGAAATCTACGTAAAATTATGAGAGTCGTTATTGGTTGAAAAGCAGAGCCGTCAGCTATCGCAGCAGTTGAAGTTGAAGGTCTTTTATGCAAACTGACTCGAATTACTGCCGAAAATCCACGCCTCAAACTGCTCTCTGACCACGTGGGATAACTTCACAAGGCGGTTTTCCTCGCCGATACTCATCTTAAGATAAAATAATATAAATTTTTTTTCCTAACGGATATCCAGATAATTCAGTATGATGTTCTGCCTTCTTTTTATACAGGGTTTTTTGATTAACTGAAACCAACCAAGCATTTTTCTTGGAAATTATGGAAAAAATATGGGAATATTACAAATTACGTAGCCCCTTACTTTCCCTTGGAATCCAAATTACTGATAAAAAATATTTTATCTTCAAGAGTTTGCACCCTGAGACCCATATCTTTTTATCATTTTTATTGCATAGTTCGATTCTACTGATTTTTCTAAGTAACTATGATGTAAGGCACTTCTTCCAAATAGCAACGTATTTTTAATTATTTGGAACTTTTGTTTTAATTCGCTACAGCACATGCCTGTTAGGTAGGTTAGGTCAATTTAAAATAATTGCGAATCACACAAGGGATCCAAATAGCAACGTATTTTTAATTATTTGGAATTTTTGTTTTAATTCGCTATAGCACATGCCTGTTAGGTAGGTTAGGTCAATTTAAAATAATTGCGAATCACACAAGGGATATTTTGGCGGCGGCCACTTTTAAAGACTACCACGGACTGGCCAACACTCATGGTGCTATTTTTTTTGTCAACAGATGACGCCACACTCCATTCTGATAGAATACTATGTGGCGGGGCGAAACAAGCCCTTCCACAGGCTGCCCACCCCTGCGGAGACGGGGCGAAACAAGCCCTTCCACAGGCTGCCCACCCCTGCGGAGGCGGGGCGAAACAAGCCCTTCCACAGGCTGCCCATCCCTGCGGAGGGGCTGGGCGAAACAAGCCCTTCCACAGGCTGCCCACCCCTGCGGAGGGGTCTTTCTGGTAGAATACTATGTGGTGAGCGAAACAAGCCCTTCCACAGGCTGCCCACCCCTGCGGAGAGGTCAGCACTTCCACAGGCTGCCCACCCCTGCGGAGGGGTCAGCCGGATTGTGGAGGACATGGATTTAGATTTCACAGACTGCCCACCCCTGCGGAGGGGTCAGCCGGATTGTGGAGGACGAGGATCGACGGGCCGGGACCCCATGATAAATATTTTCAAGGGGTGGGACCCGTGGTCCGGGCCCGGATCCGATGATAAATATTTTCAAGGGGTGGGACCCGAGACTCGAACCTGGGTCCCCCACGATAAATATTTTCAAGGGGTGGGACCCGAGACTCGAACCCGGGTCCTCAGAGTGGAAAGCCGAAGCGTTTCCACGCGGCCAATCCGGCCGACTCAACCTTGGGATATGGTACACGGCCAATCCGGCCACACCCATAGTGAGTTCAACGGGACAGTCGAAAGATGGGGTTCAACCGGTTGGGGCCTTCTGAAAAACTGGAGGTGTGGAATTCAAAAGTGAACCCAGATTCTGCAGAATAATAGGTCACTGATTTATCACGTGGACATCCGCTTACGCACATACTAGTAGCAGTTTGATTTGATTAACAGAGGACCTGGCATTTTTCTCCAAACTTATGGGAGATCAGAGAAAATTATAAATAATATATCATTTTATTTTTTCCAAATTATTCATCGAAAATATTTTTGCTCAAGGGTTTACGCCCCGAGGCTCTTGGCAATTAATTTTCAAAACAGAAATGTATCGTTTTTATTGTGCTGACAAATAATATATCAATTTATTTTTTCCAAATTATTCATCGAAAATATTTTTTGCTCAAGGGTTTGCGCCCCGAGGCTCTTGGCAATTAATTTTCAAAACAGAAATGTATCGTTTTTATTGTGCTGATTTTTCTAAGTAACTTTGATATAGGACACGTTTTTCCATAAGACATTTAGGAATTAAAGCCTGATTTATTTAACGAGTCACCGAATGTTAATTTTTATTTATCTCCTTCGGAAAGTGCTAGATAATGAAACATTATAATGTACATGTGAAAATTTATTTTTCCTAAATGTCAATCCTCAAAAATATCATTCTTGCTTAAGTGTTTGAGACTACGTTTTGCGATAACTCATCTTGTTAATATTATCCGGCAAAATAGCAGTTTCTTTAAAATAAAAATTGGAAATAACTTGAAACGTTTGCGTTTGGGAAAAAAGCGCGATACAACAAAGTTACTTAGAAAAATCAGCAAAATCGAACTATGCAATAAAAAAAAAAATAATTCATTCAAAAAGTTTTGAGTTTCACGGCTCAAACTCATGAAGATAAAATATTTTCGATTTGGATTCCAAGGTAAAAAGGTAAAGGGATTCCAGCTTTAAGTAATGGGAACATTTTCTTGTATCTCATAGTTTTCGAACAAAAATGCCTGATTCTCAGTTCTTCAACCACTATGTATATTAGATATTTTTGAGTAAATTTTAATTAAATTAAAAATAGAATTGTCACAATAACTAGTAGTTTAATTTTTTTTTGTTATAGGAATTTTATAATACAGTATAATAAAGCAGTGTAGTGGATTTTTTATTGGCGTATTTATAATAAATTTTGTTTTATTCTATAAAAATATAAAAATTTCCATTTTTAGAAACTGATAAAAAAAATACGTTGGCATAAAATATCTAAGATTTCATATGTATAAATAACTTTTATAATTTGAAAAGTTAGAATAGACTTAAAGAAATTTCGAATTCCTTAAAAACTTATTCACATTAATCAAGTTACTTATAATCAATCAACTTGCTTGAAGGCAAAATTGAAGCGAATTGCCTATATTTGATCAAGTTATTGAAAGAAATAGATTAAATCAAAACGTCAACTGAAATAAGACATGCGGGAGTTGCTTCAATCATCATCCAGCTTTTGTCTTTGGCGCTCTCTATTGTTATTGACAAAGACATAGTTGCTATTTAGTTCTAACAATTGTCAGGAATTATCGGAAATTAAACTTTGAGATCACTTTAAATCAGAAAATTGTTGAAAAAAGCCATGGCTTGGAAATGCAATAGAATAGTTCTTTTCATAATTTTTTAAACAAAAAACCCTACTTACTTTATAATCAATCAAAAATAATAACAGCAATACATAGTAGAAAACTGTTTAATTAATATACTGCAATGGTTGGTTGCAAAATAAAATGGGTCGCAACGAACAGAAAATATGCACATAAAAATGTTTGGAGAACAGTTTTTAAAATGAAAGTTTTGTGAAAATGGTTCATTTGTGCCAATATGTATCATCCATAACAAATATGAAACATTGGTCAATAACGAATAAATGAATATAATTCATACAAAGTACGTGCCTTTGATTTATCAATATGGATCACCATACAAAATGCGGTTCTTGCAGTGGATCGCAGTCAAAAAACTTTGAAGATGGTACTTCATAATATAGGAGGATAGAATTTTTATATTAATCTAATAATTAAAATATGTTTTAATAAATATTAGACTACTGGAACCGCCTTGTTTACGTACATCTTTCAACATTATCAGCTGGAGTCAGTTTGAAAATATCGAAGTCAAGTTAAGTTGTTTTTCAAGGCAAGTAAAAAGTAGAACAAGCGTCTACTTTTACTTGATTAAACTTAATTGAAACTTGAAAACCTCTCATGTTTCAATTAGTCAAGTTACTTGACGCAATCAATTTGAAAAGATGTGAGCATCTTATTTCAAGTAAAATTGAAAGATGTTTTTAAGTTTTAATTAAGTAAACCTTGTTCTACTTTTTACTTGCCTTGAAAAACAACTTGAAATAATGTGAACTGCTGCTTACTCGGTATTTTCAAACTGAGTCGAGCTGATGGAATTGAAAGATGTAAACTAGGTCGGCTCGTATGGCTATAGTACGAAAAAACTTTTTTGATTAGAAAATTTTTGGAAGATAATCACAAAAATAATTTGTTTCATTAGTCTAATAATTATTTATTAAAAGTAAATTTTAATTATTAGGCTAAAGTAAAAATTCCATCCTTCTATATTATGAATTAAAATATATACAGTATATTAATTAAGTGGTTTTTTTTACTGTAGATCCGTTTCTTGAATGATGATGATACTATTTTTGATTGATTATAAAGTAAATGTGGTTTTTTATATTAAAGTAATTATAAGTAAGACTATTTTATTTCGAAACGATGGTTTTTTCCGACAATTTTCTAGTCTACAATGATACTCTTAAATTTTAATTTCCGATAATTCCCGACAATTATTAGAACTATTAAATGTCAACTGTCTTTGTCAATGACAATAGAGAGCGCCAAAGATAAAAGCTGGATGGTGGTAGAAGCAACTCCCGCGCCTATTATTTCAGTTGACGTTTTGATTTAATCAATTATCTTCAATTACTTGATCAAATATAAAGAAACGATTCGTTTCAAGTTTCTTGCCGTTGGGAAAATTGATTACAAATAACTTGATTAATGTGAATGAGGTTTTATGAATTAATTTGAAATTAATAATGTTTAAAATTATAAAATCATGTACAGTATAACACAGAAATTTAATGCGTTTACAAGCAAATTGTTTGTGTATCTAAGCACAGTAATTTTTATGTACATTCATAGTAAATAGAACTAATTGCCTCTTAAGAATGATAGCGACAAGGGCTTCATTGTTATCCGATGACTAATATCAATGAAATTTTTCTCCTCCTCCTCCACACCCTACCATCATCGTTAAAGTAACGACGGTTTCAGATAATGTTATTTGCATCAATTAGAATTTATTTAGAAGCAGATAGAGTAATGTTACGGAAATTTTGATGTATTTCTGTATTAGATATAAAAAGAATACCCAATTCGAGCAGCTTGATAGATTGTTTTTCCTTGATATTGAATATGACGAGTTTGCGGGATATATTTTTCTTTTCTCTTATGCGTTATTAACTGAAGTTATCGGAAGCGAAAACGCTTCCGTTTTGTTACATCCTTCTATAAGTACATTAGAAGGTGGCCTTGGAAACGATGGAGGTCAATCGAGATTGTGCATTTTCTCGAAAAGTAATGACTGACTAACTAATGCTTGGTGGGTGTTTTTCTTTTTTTAATCTACAGATCGATCCAGTGCGTCGTCTGCTCCCACTCCTACGTCAAAATGACCTTGATGTTACACATGCGGTTATAATTAAATCTGATCATAATTACAGCTAATTAGCTAGCGCTTGGTGACTTTGAAATAGTATCTACAAATTCCTCTTCAATTTTAACTTTGTAAGTAGTTTTTCCACGTATGAAATTGAATTTTTACTTTTATCTTATTTATTGTTAATTTTATTTCTGTATTTATCATGTCTGTTCTTTAATACTACTTTGTGTATTTTAAAATGTATCTCCCAAATTGTCTATTAATAAAAAATCTGGAACTATTAATATAAGAGACAAAAATATTAATGACAATTATATATATTTTTAAATTATTTTATACTGTATATGATATTCTTACTAACTTTTGGAGTTTTGTTCCAGGATTTATCAATGTTTGAGGAAACACTGCAGATTTGGGCTTTATCATAAAATTAAGTTGTTTTAAATTTGATATTTTATGTATAGGCTATGTTTAATAGTTATTTTTAAAACTATTATAACTTAAATTTAATATTTTCTTCAAGAAAAGAAATACAATAATTAGCTTTTTTAATAGCACAAATTTTAAATTGTGTGCAACTTGCTTTTCATTAGTAAAATCAGCATTAGTGATTAAAAAGTTTTTTGTTAAAAAAATTGATAAAAATTTTCTAAATGAAACTCAAAAAATGTCAATGAAAATAAAATTGAAAACATGTAATTTATACAAAGTATTTCAAAACATATGGTATAAACTGAAGTGAAATCATTCTTTCCAAAAAAAATAATAAAAATGTAGGATAAAATTATCCATCCAATACTGGAGTTTGGGATGGATAATTTTGATATGATAATGAAAGTAATTCTTTCTAAAGTCTCAATTATATTCATTAGGGAAAATTCATAAACTAAAACTCATATCTCATTAATTCCAATATAAAAATTTCCAATTGACTTTTAAATACTAGAAAGTCTCCATCATTTTACCTATTGATGTTAAAACATTATTATATTTAAACATTGATATTATAACATTATACCTATTGAATTTAGTAATTAATAAATATAGTCAAACCCCAATAAGATGCCCTCTATTAAGCCACCACCCTCGCTGAATGCCAAGAAATTTAGCAGAACGGATCTTCTCTATGTTAATGGAATAGGCAAACCCTGATAAGATGTCATCCGCCAGTAGAAACGTCTGAACAAATATTCCTTTTGGTATTGTATTTGTCTTTGTTAATCTGCCAAGGGCATGTAAGGTGACTCACATTCCAAAGTACATCAGTATTATATATATTAAAAGTTCTCTGGATTCATTTGTAATCGGTGGGAGAGATGGAGTTAACGATTAATCATGTGTCTCTTTAAGCCTGGTTTAAACCTATGTTGTAGAAAATTTTAGATCATAAGAAACAAATCATTTTCATAGCAGCTAGTCAAGTGATGCAAAGTCTTGTTAATGTTTCACCATGCCACAATGCTCGTGAAATGCTCCTCTATTATTTGAAATGCACCACCTATCAGTTGATATAAAGTAATAATATATAGAATCAGCATACAAATTCAATTATAGAACGTTTTGGAACATAAAAATTTTTTCAGAATATTATTTAAATTTAAACTTAGACTGTTTAACTGCTCTTAAAGGCTATAACCAGAAATAATCTTAATACTAGCACTCGTGATAGAATCTGGGATGCCGACTTCCGCATTGATCGTCAAGCATGGTATAAGTCGCTTTGTTTCTCTGATAAGTTAAAATTTATAAATTTTGAACTAATTTATCGAATTTTGTGTGTGAAAAAGCACTAAAATCATATTTACAAGGGGCAGAACTTTCCCAAATTTTAATTTACTGGATCAAGATATCTATAAAAAAGAAGTAAGGATAAAATCTGAAGGTAATGTGGAACATGATAGAACAAGTCGGACAAATTCGGACAATCAATTCTTGAATTTTTGGGGTCCAAAGATCACAAATGTGTTAATTGATTCGGATTAAGTTCGAATTAAAGGGTTAATTAAAAAATTATTAAAATATCAACGGAAAATCAGATTTTTGAAAAATACGACAGAACTATGAAAAATATGATAGAATTTGAGATTTTAACCATTTTTTTCTCGATTTAGCCAAAAATAACGAAATTATTGGGCTTTAAATTTCATCTTGGCTGCCAAGGTATTGGAGCGCAAAACAAGGCGTGCTTGTCTTGGCTGCCTAGGTGTTGGAGTGGAAAAAGTTAATATTAACTAATGAATCATGCAATAGCAGTTGCCATGTTTATATATTAAAAAAGATTGATCTACACATTTCTGACTTTATTTTTGATGCACATGATAAATTAATATTTTTGAATTTATTTTAACATGAATATTCATTTATATCTGTGTATTTTTAATAATAGAATCAAGAAAAAAATATCTATTTCTTAGAAATAAATATGGAGGATCCTGTAGCTATGAAAGATAAGTTACTAGTGAAAAAGAACAAAACAAGGCAGATTTGTGTATTTTTGATCATACTATTATTTACTCATATAATTCATGCACTTTTTTTACCATAACTTTAAACCTAAACAAAAGGTGCATAATTTAGGGAAGGAAAGGATTATCACTTATATTTAAGTCGGTTCCTACTAATGCAAAACCACAGCCATACATTGATAACAAAAATTATTTTTGTATTTTTGTTTATTTGTAGACATTTGGGAAAAAGTAAAATCGCAAAAAAATTATGGGAAAATGCATCTGTCAAAGTCACAGTAAATATAGTAAAACCATGAATATTATAAATAGAAAAGAACTGCCTTATTTAACTATGTAAAAGCACCTAAGTGCCTTAGACTTTTTGGGTATATGAAAACTCATAAATGTCCAGTCACAATACGACCAATAGTGGAGAAACTTAAGGCTCCCTCCTACTACCTAGAGAAAAAGTTGGCATCGTGGACTATGAATTTGTTAAAGCATACAGATGACTCAAACTACAGTAACAATGCAGGCATTGATTAGATTAAAGGAGATTGTATGGGAAGAAGGGGATATCAGTAGTGTACGATTTTGAAAGCTTATACCCATCCTTAGAGATAGAGCCTGTCTGTCTGGCCTTCTATAGGTTCCTGCTTACCAACACCTTAGAAACGCAACTTAAACCGTCACTACTAAGAGATCTAGCTTATTTACTAACAAATAGGTTGTATTTTACTTTTGTAGGAGTTTTTATTTATAGAAGAAAGGTGTTCCAATAGGAAGCCCTATGGCTCCACCTCTTGCTAGTATTAAGAGAAGCTGAACCAAAAGTTTTACAAGGCCTCAGAAATGAAATGAAGTTTTATCTACGATATGTAGATGATATTATAACAGTCTGGAGCAGAGAATTTGACTCTATAGCATTATAAAAAGGTTTAAGTTTAAAACCTTATGGGCTAGTCTTAAAACAACAACATAGTAGTCAGACGATTTGACTCTATAGCATTATAAAAAGGTTTAAGTTTAAAACCTTCTGGGCTAGTCTTAAAACAACAACATAGTAGTCAGACTGCAATGCATTTCCTTGATATAAGTCTAAGAATATCTGAAAAACACCCTAACACCGCTGTTTACAGAAAGCAGACGTACGAACCAGTGATTATACCGAGATGGTCCACTAATCTATTATCCTATAAGGCCTCCGCCTTCAGGTATTATTTTAAAAGGGCGGAATTATATGTGAACACTCAGCTAGAAAAGAGAAAGAGCTACAATATATTTACCAGACAGGGCAATTATATGGGTATACGAGAGGTTTCTTTAGAAACATTTATGAGAAAGTAAAAATGTCACTATCTAAACAGGAGTGTTTCCTGTTTAGATAGTGACATTTTTACTTTCTCATAAATGTTTCTTAAGAAACTACTACTCTAAATGGAGAAGAAATCAAAGATCATCTAAGATGTTACTCTACTCTAAATGGAGAAGAAATCAAATTCCATCCGGTACCATATGCTATGAAGGATTCCAGGTTAGTTAAAAACTTGACGCAGAGATCGGGTAGAAGAATAGCTTATAAAAGGTATCCCATACTGTTTAATTAGTTAAGGTGCGATAAAGATAGAGTTGAAAGTAAACTAAAATCAGGAGTATATAATGTGCCTCTTGTGAACAATGACACAGGCGAGGATGAGATCTATATTGGTGTGACTACTAGGAATTTTGAAGAGAGGCTAGATAAACATAAGAAAGACATAACTAAAGGATGTGCAACTACAGCCCTAGTAACACATGCATTAGAATATGACATATGTATAGATTGGGGAAATGCAGAAGTAATAAGACCTTTAATGAAAGATTGACATTCGACCCTAAATAATGTGACAATGCATTTAAAAATTTTTTCAAGTAATACAAATAGAAACATATAGCAATAACTATTAAGATTGAAAATGGCTAGTTTAAAATCAAACACTTTTTGAAAATAAAAATTTTTCTGCAATTTAACGCTTAATTTATCATATATTTTAATAATAAAATTTACAAGTAGGCATTGTTAAACTTAGTAAAAGTTTTTTTATAGGCAGTTCTTCTTGCATTTTTTCCAATTTTTTACACTGCTTTTTACAACTATAATGACAATTCCCAAGTAAAAGAAATTTAAAATAACTATATACTATAAAAAAACAATTTATACATTGTAAAAATTATTTAATTTTAGCATGGCTTATGAAAATGCATTTTGGCTGATGCCCTCTTCAATCCATCTTTTAACCATGCTTCACTGTAAATATGAAATAATGTATTAAAATATAAAACTTATTGTGAAAGTATTTTTTGGAAATTTGAGATAAATAATTTTTTGAAATTTTTTAAAATATTGTAAAAATCTGCTAAATTAAAAATTGGAATTTTATTGTATAGATATGGTATTCATTATTGAGGAAAGTTCTTCTGTCTTTGACTTAATGTAACAATGAAAGTTTTTTTGTTTTCTGATCTTTTTAATTAGATAACAATATGGTAAAATTAGAGATAAGCTTTTTGAATGTTTTTATTATAGTTTTAAATAAAATTATTGTCATATTATGTTAATTTTTACAGTGAAGCATGGATAAAAGATGGACTGAAGAGGGTGTCAGCCGAAATGCATTTTCATAAGCCATACTAAAATTAAATCATTTATGCATTGTAAAAATTGTGTTTTTATAGTATATAGTTATTTTTAATTTTCTTTTACTTGGGAGTTGTCATTATAGTTTGAAAAAACTGTAAAAAACTTGGAAAAATACAAGAATTGTCAATAAGAAAAAACTTTTATCATCATACATTTGTATATATAGCATTAATACAGATAGAAATTTATGAAAATTATAAATGTTTAAATTATAATATTTAGTTTCATATTTAGTTCATATAATTCATGAATATTAAAATAAATTAAAATGGAATAACAAAATTTTTTTGGGAAATTAAGAGGCAGCAGAATCTTTAATCTGCCATGAATCTGAGATGAAATAATCTCTTGATTGGTCTGTAATCATCTTGCTCTATAATAAATAAAGTGTTAAAATTACTTGATGCCACAACCTAATTATATTAGTTTTCAAACTTGGGATGTATATCAAAAAACAAATATCTTCTTGAATTTATTTTCTATAAAAGCTTGAGATCTATATATTTCAAAAAAATGAACATCTAGTAATTCACAACACATCAGTTTGATCTTAATAACAATAAAATTCTATTTAAAATTTCTATAATGTCTAAGGTAAAAAATACAATAAATACCATATCTTTTTTTTAAATAACTTCTTTTGTAGCATTATGGAATGTTTTATTTTTTTAGAGGTGCACTATAATCTGGCTCTAAGAAAAAATATAAATGTTTGAATCTATAAAATTTCCAATAATTCTATCAGTACTAGCTAGTATTATTTAAGGTATATATTGTAAAAACAGGTAGTCCTTAATTTATGATCACTCTTACTTACAACAGCGATGTAATTGATAAATTCTGTGATTGGTCAGTGCAACTGACCAAAGGATTTGAATCCCTGATTAATAGTCTGATATATAAAAAGCATCTTATTTTGTGTCTGATTTTTATTTTTGTTGAATTTATTATGATAAAGTGGAGTGTAGTAATAGTAATTGGTAGTGGGTAATCTATAAATTTTGGGCATTTCCAATTTATTAATGTTCTGACTTACAACAGCAGGATTTAAATTGAATTTGTCATAAGTCAAGGATTACCTGTATATATCAATATAGTTTTATAAACAAAATTTAACATTCCATCTATATACTCTTTTAATTTTTTTCATTAGCTTCCAGAGAAAAGATAACAGCTGTAAAAGAAAAGTTAACTACATGCAAAATGCTGCTTCATTGTAAAAGAGATGAATTAAGAAAACTGTGGCTTGAATCAGTAGAACATAAACATATTCTTTCAATGTTGGATGAAATGTATATATAAGTATAAATATTTATATTATTTATTATAAATAATTAAGTAGAATCTGATATTTTAATCTTTTAAAGCAGGAATGGGCAACCTTTTTTTTGTAGGGGGCCATATAGAAAAATTTATAGTGGGCCATAAGCCAAAGCAAAAACAATTGATAATAATAGTATTTATTTAAAAAGAGAAGGTACAAATACGTAAGTATACATGGCGTTGGTATTAGATATAATAAAATAATGTGGCCTACGGGCCGGAGGTTGCCCGCCCCTATTTTAAAAAATTATAACCATCCAATACAAATAAAATTCCAAATTTCAGAATCACAGAATAGCTAAATAAATTGTCATATGAAGTTTTAACATTATTTGCAGTATTAGAAAGAACAGAGCTTAGAAACAGCTTAGCAAACTCTAAGCATCAAAATTCCCAATTAATTATACAAACTAATTTTCTTAATAATCCTTTAATGAATATGCAAATTATTTAAAAAAAAATAGCAAAAATAAAAACTCAACTAATTTTTAAATAAAATAAACTTGCAAATGCTGTAAAATAATAATTATCACAAAAGCTTCCAATATATAAAATTAAGCTATGTACTGAGAAATTAAGATATTTGCTAAAAACTACAAGTTGTTGCTTGGCTGCATTATTGTTTTATTGTCATCGTTAATCAATAAACAATAAAATTGTAGCTAACATCTAATATTTCAATTCTTTGCTTATTTTATCATAAATCAATTTAACTAGGAGAAATATTCATCAACTAATCTAAAATAGCTAAATTTTATCTCTAATATAATATTTTTGAATTAAACTGTGTTTTTAATAATAATTTTTAATTTATGCTATGGTGCCATCATCAGTTGGATTAATAAATAATTATTTAAATTTGGGCTAATGTGGCATCATCTATTATTTAAAATTGAACTTTAATTTTTGACTGAATTCCAAAATAAAATCTAGCCCTTGATCCAAAGTTGAACCAAGACTTTTAAGTATCTGTCCCAACATCATAAGCAATTAGACTACCAAGTTAACTTGCAGATTAGCTAAAAGTAAACAATAAACCAAAATAAGTAAGATAAATTGTTTATTCAAAAATGTTTTTGGCTATCCATGTAGCCTACCTCAGTTGAAATACAGATCAAAGAAGCTTCTTTCCATCCTTTCTCATTAGACCAAAACAGGGAACCAATCAGTGACCAGTTCCTAAAAATCAACAAAACTGCAGGTGAAAGGGTGTCCTTCCATACACATTTATGCCTTCCACCTGCAGTTTTGTTCATGTTAGGAACTGGTCATTGATTGGTTCTCTGCTTTGGCCCAATGAGAAAGTATGAAGAGAAGCTTCTTTGGTCTGTATTTCAACTGAGGCAGGCTACGTGGATAGCCAAAAACGTTTTTGAATAAATAATTTATCTTACTTATTTGGCTTATTGTTACTTTTATTTAATATCAGTATGAATTGGCAGATTAGCATTTTGGAAAGCTTATATACTAATTAATTTGGAATAATTATTAGATTTGACCAATATCAGTATACCTGAATGGATTAACTATATAATTATGCATTCTCATAGCAAATTCAGACAGACAGATTTGACTCAAATCAGATAATTTTATAAGAATTCATCCTACCTATTAATAATAATCAAATTAATTACAGCACAAAAGTAGGAAATTAACATGAATTTAATCTTAATAAATTCATGTTAATTTCATACTTTTGTGCTGTAATTAATTTGATCAGATAATTTTATCATAAATCAACCTAACTATGGGAAATATTCATCAAATAATTTAAAACCTTAGTAGTCTAAATGGTTAAGGCATCAGTACAGATACCTGTATGTCCTTGTTTCAGTTCCAAATCAAGACAAGATTTTTATTTTGAAATTTAGTCGAAATTAAAATTCAATTATTAAATAATAGACAATGCCTCCTTAGCCCAAATTTAAATAATTATTTATTAATCCAACAGATTGTGGCACCATAGTGTAAATTAAAAATATAGTTTAATTCAAAAATATCATGCTAGGAATAAAATTTGGCTGGTTTAGATTACTTTGCCTATTCTTTTACAAATTAATTGATCTATAATTAATAATATAATTTATAAAAGAAGAATTGATATTTATTTTTTTAGAAAAAAGCTATTTCTCTGAGAATGATCTTATAATGACTAATGCATACCATTAAAATACACTGATTTTATTTCCGAGTGCACTGATATTTATAGGAGACCTAAAATAATATAATAAACTGTGTAATTTCTCACAAGGCCATTGCTGATCTCATGAGAAATTAATTAACCACAGGATTAACAGTTTTAGAAAAATTTATTAAGTATAGTTTTATTTACATCATTTTAACAAGTCATCTGCTGCCAAATATAAAGAATTAAAATTATAGGCAGGAAACTGAAATGGCTTGACAGTTGGCTGTTGCAAGTCCATCATAAATTTATGTAAGCCATCAATATACATGTATTATGTCTAGGTTATGGAATCTATATATAAACTCATCTGCTCACATCTAGCCAGAGTTCTTCAGAGAAATTATAGTCATAATAATAAATTTAAAAAGTTTATGTTATATGATATATGTTCGGAAACAAACTAAAAAACTTTTTGTATTCTGTTCTTAATGTTGAAGATGGTTGTGTAGTAACCGAAAACGTTTCATTAAAAAGTTTTTAGTTATCTAATTTTCAACTGCAGTTTAAGGCTGTTATTTAAAGGTATGCTCTTCAGAGAGTTCTGTCCTCATCAGTCATTGTTGAATTGTTACAGTTATGTGCTGCTCTCATGCTCATTGTATTCATTTGTTGTATTTAATATTATTATCATTGATGTAGTGAAGTATTGACTGTGGAACTATGCCATTATATTTCATTAACAACATTCAACAGTGTGGATTGAAAGACAATCAAATTTCACTAAAATTTCTACCAACCATTGTTGCAAAGATTTTCTGTGGAACTCCTGACTATAGACTGGATAACTAGGGCATCTGGACAACTTGGGCAACTTCATCATTGCTGAATCCCAGGTCAACATTAAGTTGATGATACAGTCAGGTTTGGGAACAGAAGCTGCTTCATTGCAAAACATCATTATGGGAAGTCTTTGACCTATGCTGATCTGACTTATTATGATTTTTAATTATAATGACTACCAACAATGACTTTGTAATAATGGCAGCCATTTTGACCCACAGTATTTTCTAGTTAGCTGTTTTATTTCAGTTCAAGAATATTTCCCAAAATATATATATAATTAAAGGACTTATCATAAAGAAATTCACTTTAAAAATAAAGCCTGTGCACAAAGTCCTGTAACTGAATATTTAAAAAAATATATATTAAAAATGACCCACATCTATAATATCTATAGCTGTTGAAAATGATAAATTGAAGCTCAATAATTCCTATAACCAAGTGCCAGAACAGTCATTTTTGCTTCCCCATACTATAACATTTAACATATAATTTAACATTTATAATTTAACACATTCTCTATCTATTACACACTTCTTTCTCAATCACAATCTTGTCAAATACCTCTTTAATCACACTCAGCAAATTTAGTCATCTATAAATCTTGCATTCTCATTGTCTTTCATAGATTAGAACAATCAAGATATAGTCTAATCACTTGGATCTATGCTATTCATTAATAATGGTTCCACATTCATTCCATAACAGACTTCCACCATATTTCAAAATCGCAGTTGTGATCTTATCCATTTCTAATCTCTTACCACATTTAAATGCATCAGTTGCATTCCTAACTGCTTCTATATTGATTTATCATATTCATCTATTGAATTCATCTTGTTCTTATCTCTCACTCTTATTTCTTTTTTCAATGTGTTCAAAAAGTTCATTGAAATACCTTAATCATCCATCAACCATCTCATATTCATACCACAACATTATACCATCCTTATCTTTCATACCAGACATACTTTCACCATGATGCCATGTCAAACTTCTCACACACATTTAAAACTTTCTTCTGTTCCTTTTAAAATCATTTGCAGCTTCTTATCTTTCCTCTCTGCTTTAGCTTCCTCTCCTTACTCTCTTTCATCACTTTCTATGCTCTTTCTTGCACATTGTATACTCACTCACATTCACATTTTCACTTAACATCCCCAAATATGTTTTCTTCTTCTCTGCCACACACATTTCACCTCATCATTCTACTATACAACCCCTTCTTCCTATCTACTCTTGCTTCACCAGCTACTTCTCTTTCAACACACACATTGTAAAACATGTTTAAATGTTCTTATTGCAAATATTCTCATTTATTAGATGCAGTCTTTAATACACACCCTTCATACACTTTTACTTCACATATAGATTTTCCACTTTCATTCACATTTATACTTTTTTTGTCCTTGCATTCTTTCCATCCACTCAGCAAATCCTCAAAATCATCAAATAATGATCTGAACTCATCTCTGCATATCTCATCCATTCATATATTTTACACTGAAGAAAATAAAAAATTTGATAGTACTAGAGCAAGGAAATAAGGTGAATGTTCAAGCACAGCAATCTATTTCACATGTTTTTATCAGAATTATCTATGAGGAAGTTAATTTTGACCTGTCTTATTTTTATTTTATTATGCACTCTATTATTTATTTATCATTATTTTCTTATATTCTAACGTATTATATTTTAGTTTAAAAGTTAACTTACTTCCCATGTTCTCCGCCTCCGTCGTTAGCAAGCACATGATACGGAATCGGAACCCGTTCTCCGGAAGAGCTATCCAGGTTAATGACGTCATCTTATCTACATAATATCACCACTGGTCCGATATGCGAATGTAAGAATGATCCGTATCGAAGTATTGTTCGGTAGATAAATTAATTGTAAAGAGGATGACATGAATGAATTACTCTGTAAGCTAACAACTTTAAAACTTGTTACGTCTAAGTATGCAAATGAGCGAAGTG
>AYEL01069180.1:0-35390 GCA_000484575.1 Olivierus martensii
ATAGATGAAAATGCAAGACTATGTATGTATATATTATTGTTATTACATATAAATAAACATAAATAAAAAATTATATAATTTCTTACTATGGTTTTTTTGGGTCTCCGGAACAAATTAATCAAATTCCCATTAAAACCTATGGTAAGTCGATGATCGGTTAACAAACAATTCAGATAACGAACATTTTCTTGGAACGGATTATGTTTGTTAACCGATCAGCCACTGTAGTCAGTCTGTATGTATAGATCACTATCATGTTAAAATCCATTTTTTTCCAACAAAAAGTTTTGGCAGTTTTTACTTAACTTTTTGAATTGTGTTATCATTTCTCATTAATACAAATCATTCACTCTCTGCCCTGAATGGACAATTTCCTTGGACATCTTCCTCTTAAAGTAAAAGAATGCAATGAGCATGATATTCACTTCAGACTTTTCACTGGACTTTTTTAGGCATGATAAGTTTGCTAATTTGTATTGAGCATCCTGATATGTTAGTGTCTATACACTGAAACATCATCTTCATCTGTTTATTAGTTGGGGGTTTTACTATTGAAAATTGCATATTGATTAATCTGTGAAATATTTTATGATTTTCATTAACTGCTTAATTATCTAATTAATTAATTGGTATTATATTAATTTTCAGTAGTGCAAAGGATTCATTGTCTGACATAGAGAGCTATATCCATTGAAGTGAAAAAAATGCAATGAACATTATCTTTAATTTCAACATTGGACATTTATTGGGGTATAATAAGTTTGTTTTTTTATACTAAGCATACTGATATTTTAATTCAGATAATTCAAATTCCATAAGAAATCTGATATTTATTTTTCTTTAAAATTATATCAGTCATGATTGTGATAAAATAACAAATATGTTACTCCATTAATAGCTGCTGCACTTGTCTCTCATGCTGGGAATTAATAGAATAATGTATAAAGTGGTGCATAAATCATTCATTTTTTTTGTACTCTTACATATTGAACTGCAATGAGAGTGATGAATTTTAATTGTCAGATCTTATACATTGTATAGTTAAAGCACAAACATCGACAGCAGTAGATTATTCAATATAAAACTTTATTTGTGGAGTACTTTCAATTGCTTTACAATCATCATCAGTGCTATATTATAATTAACATACGAATGGTTTAACAAAAAGAATGTAGAATCTTAAAAGTGTTCTAATTACAAAAGGCTCTTATTATATTGTATGCAGAATTCAATTTATCTCTAGATATTGTATGTATATTTTAGAAAAAAAATTATTTAATATGTAAAAAAAAATTATTTATTATTATTTGTAATTCATGATTGAATTTATTGAACAATAAGTCAGTCTATTTAAATAATTCATTGGAATGAATCAGTCAATATGAAATATCTGAAATTTTTGTCTAGAACAAATATTTAGAAAATAATGACGACTTGCTTGATTAGGCAAGTAGTATATTAGTAATATATACATAATGCATAAAAATATTATATGCAAAATTATTATATTTTACATGTTAATATTAAATTCTGTTAAAATATATTTTAAAAATTTTTTCAGAGAATCATTAATGGAAGTACCAGAAAAATTGGAAGGATATATGAATAAAAAACATTATCTTCATGCTACTCAGTTGTTAGTATCATCTGGTAAGATATCATTTTTCATGTCCTTTGAAAGTTCTATTAATTTTATTGATCATATGTTTAGAAAATAGTTAGTCCTTGACTTACGACCAACTTGTACTTATTACAGCAGTGTCATTGATAAATTGTTATTGTTCATGCAGTGTCATTGATAAATTGTTATTGTTCAGTGCAATTAATTGCACTGAACTTGGAATTGGAACTTGGATTGGGAATTGAACCCAATCCTCTGATAAGTGACTGCTTTACTATGCAGCTATCAACTATTTTTATTGTTACATCTTTGTGATACAGTAGAACTGAATAGGGTGGATTCTGATGTATGTAGGGTTTTACAGAACAATCTATCAGCATAAGTTTGGAATATCTGTACTTTATTAAAAATCTTAATACTTTCTCATTTTAGGTTTTTAATAATTTATTAATATGTTCTTTTAATTAATACATAATTGATTATGTTTTACTTAATATTCCAAATTTGAATTTAATACATATTAAATATTATTAAATTTAATTTGATAGCAAAATATATTCTTAATATATTATTTATATTTATGTAGTGTCACTTTTAGAGGGAACTTTGGAAGGAGTTGATGCTTTAAAAGAAGTTAAATTAGAATTAATAACTAAGAAAGAAGTAAGTGGTAATTTATTATTTTATATATTGAAGATTTTATAAATATATTTTTAAAAAAACTATTTAAGAAAATATTTATATAAATTCCTATGAATAGTAATTTGAATAAAATGCAGTACACTGGTATAATAATTTCAATTTCTCTTTAACATAGCATAATTTAAAATATATTTTGTAGATAACCCTAATTTCTGAATTTGTTTCATTTTTGATAGTTATTTTTACACACAATAATCTATTTGAGCTTCACAATATATATATATGCATTATTTATTGTACTAAAATGAAGTTGGTGCATAATTAAATGGAGGAAGTTGGTGGAGCAAGCAATAGTTACAGGAATGAAATATCCATATATTTCTTTCCTATAACTGCTGCTTGAATGGCATCTGCGCTATTTCCTTATTTATTTTGTTCAACAACAAAATAATAATCTAAAGCCTGGAAAAATTTGATGCAGGGATATTTTGGATATGAAGATTGATAGGGTGTAATGTAAGAGATACAATGGAATTGAATTAAAATTAATCATTGAAGAGCATTATTTTGGTGTCCATTAATGGGACATATTTTCTGGCTAACTGAACTTCAGCTGAAAATTTAGATTTTAATCCTTGTAGCTGATTTCATTGCTCAAAATATAGATTAGGAATATGTAGATTTTGCTTCTCAGGTTGTGGCTGGTTTTACTTCTTGGAATTAAACTCATGAAAACTGCTACAAGTCAAACTTTCATGTCATGTAGTATCAATATCTTGATTTGACCCCTTCATTTTCATTTGATTGAACAATACAATAAATATGTCTATTATATTAGATGCATCTTTATACTCGAGGAGTTAGAAAAGTTTAGTGACTAATATTAAAAAAATACAAAAACTAAATGAATTAAACTAAAACTACTAAATCAAGTGAATTAAAGAGAGCCTTTAACAGATATCAATTTCAAAGTTGCAATATTCAAATTCACAATTAAAATAACTAATGTATGATTCTGCAAATTCCAGAATTTGCCCTGGCCAAATTTTTTGAAATCAAAAATAATTCTGAATTTAAATCTAGCAAAACAAAAAAAATCAAACAACCAGAACTTCACAACAGTTAATAAAATAAAAAAAAGTGTTAGGGCTAATTGATAAAACAAAGTTAGTTCACTTATAACTAATGAATGAATAATCATAAAAACAGATAAATAATGAAAATTAATTTATTATTTTATTACATTAAATGTTAATTAAATTCTTTATTTTTAACAACAATAAAGCAATTGCAAGTTAATAAAAATATGTTTACTTTGTGAAAAGACACACTACCAGAATGATAGTGTGTTGTTTCACAAGGCACCATTCCTTTATGATTAAGAGTGCCAAACGTTTTTCCTTCAAGGCAATGCATAAATGTTCTAGCTGCTGACAGTAGATCTTCCCTATAATGATTTGGTTCAGTGACAAAAACTCTCAACGAATTATACCTTGCATATATCACCAAACATTCAGTAAAACCTTATATGGAACATGTCAAGATTTAGCCACTGCTGCTGAATCTGTTTAGGAAGCTGCTGATGTTGTGCTTAATGTTGTGGTACAAAATCCATTTTTCATCTCCTATAACACACTTTCAAAAACAGCTTCTCCTTTTTATAGGAGAGCAAAGAACTGCAAATGTCCACATATCACAGATTTTGTGGTGTGAGCTCATGAGGTATTCACTTATCCAGTTTTGATACATAGTGAAGGTCCTGTAGATGCCTGTGAATAGTTGAATGGGATGAATGGATGATTGTGGCCAATTCCTTGAAATGTTGCCTCTAGATTCTCCTCAACAGCCGCTGTATCACATCATTATCCAGCTCAGCAAATCAGCATATCTATGAGGGTCCTGTTCCAAAATTGGAATTTCAGGAACCATTCTTAACACTTTCTGACATTCAGGATATCCTTCCTATATATGATATTGATGTATCGTGTCACTTCAGTTGCTATATGCTCTTGGTTAAATTCATACAGCATAATATGCCTTATGTGCTCTTCAGACACTGCCATTTCCTACAGACTTTAACAGCACAAGGGATGCATGTACAACTGTTATTCTCTGCCTCATATTACATGAAGACATGCCATATGATAGGTTTTATCAAGCCTTTGGTCTACTTCATTGTCTGGTTACCAGAAAAAGTAGTTCTAAGGAACATGTGAAAAACGACATTACTTATGGGATGACCTGATATATAAACTATATATTTTAAGCTAAATTACCCAGAATGGAATGAATTAGAATTAAACAATAATTAATAATTAATTTTCAATTAGAATTATAGTGCCACCTTCTGTTGAGTTAACAATTTATTAATTAAATTTAGACTAAGATCGTGTTATCTATTATTTAATAATTGAATTATAATTTTTAACTACTATTCCAAAATAAAAATTTGCCATGACCCAGACTTAAATTCGGAATTTTGGGATAACCTTTCCATATCTTAATCAATTAAACTACTGTGGCAACTGGCAGATTACCATTTCAGATGCTTATACTATATCATGATTAATTTAGACAACTTATTGATTTTGGCTAACACTAGCAAATTTTTATTTCAGGAAATTAATTAAAAAGTAAAGTTTAATTATTAAGTACTAGATATTAACTTAGCCAAAATTTAATTAATTAATTATTAACTCAACAGATGCTGGCACCATAATCCTAATTCAAAATAATTATTAATTACAGTTTAATTCATTCCATTAGAAGTTATTTTGTTTCTAAGACCCATAATAGTAAAAATAAGAAAGAAAAATAATAAAAATCGAAAATGAACGCAAAGAGCATGATGATCGATAAATACAGAATTTAGATTTTTTTCTTTTTTAACTAAAAAATAAATTTATTATAGTGCTTTTGACCCTCTGGTCATCTTCAGCAAATCATAAAAACAATATAAACATTAAAACAGTTTTAGAATACATTTTAAAAACAAATAAATTTGAACAAAATTTAAAATGTATTCTAAAACTATGTTTTAACGTTTATATTGTTTTTATGATTTGCTGAAGAGAGGACCCAGAAGGTTGAAAGCACTACAATAAATTTATTTTTTAGTTAAAAAAGAAAAATCTAAAGTCTGTATTTATTTATTATCCTGCTCTTTGTGCTCGTTTTCGATTTTTGTTTAAGTATGGAGTAGCATATTTCAAATCTTAATAGAAAAATAATATTAATTAGAACAAATTTGGTTCAGTTTTTTTATGTGAATTTCAACAGATCAAGTCCATATTTGTTCTAAAAATCTGGAATCTGGAATAGATTTTAATCATTCCAGGTGGAAGTTTAGCATATGGCAATTTGGCTGACTCATGGATTTTACTGTTTAGATAACAATCTATTCAGTCATCAAATTCATAAATAGTTTCATCTATTTTGTCACATCAGAAATCCTTCTAAGCAGTCATTTTCATTTAAATTAGTGCTTCCAGAGAGCAGGAAATTAACATTATTTGGACTTGCATTAATTTTCCTATGGT
This sequence comes from Olivierus martensii, assembly GCA_000484575.1. NCBI lineage: Eukaryota > Metazoa > Arthropoda > Arachnida > Scorpiones > Buthidae > Olivierus > Olivierus martensii. The sequence continues at coordinate 5,803 of AYEL01069180.1, forward strand.
GTATAGTTGAAATGGACACCCATTTATTCATATGTATACATATACACACAAACAATATCCGGTGAAAAGTTTATGATCCATTAATTGTAATATATTGATGATAATTATCTTTCATAATTTAAAAATACCATTCTGTTATTTTAATTTTTTTTATAATACCATTTTATTAAGCTTGAAAATAAAAAATAAATATAAATATCTTTAATTTCTATAAGTTTTATTTTATATTTTCATCAATTTTTTTTTACTTGAAAAATTCATAATCCAATAAAAAATCTATAATATGGAATGGTTTGCTCACATCGCCCAACCCACCTGTTTGGAAGTTCCCTGTTTAGATGGCGACACACTTCTCTATACCAATGAGGCGGAGCTCCGTCTTGTTGGAATGTGAAGTGTGGGTTATCAGCTGTCAGTCTTGGAAACAACCAGTCTTGTAACGTGTAGGTACACGAGGAGAGCACCTAGAACATTTGTAATGATGTGTAAGAAACTTGAAAATGTGCTTTTTCATACAATGTAGCAATCACTATTTTGTTTGTAATACTTTGTGAAATACATTCATTCAAAACCCGATGAATCATTTGTAATCACCCTGTATTTTCAAAATATACAATTTTATAGATCACTAGAAAAAAGATTTATTTATTGAACAACTAAATTAGCTCTCTGAATATTTGATTAGAAGTGCAAATCAATAGTTCTGTTTATTTACTGATAGAAAAATAATTAAAAAAGATCTTAAAAAATATACATATAATTTGAAAACAACACAAATTTCATATTCTTTGAAAAATCATCTGAATTAACAAATATTTTTGAAAAATGTCATTTTTGTCATATTTTTTTGACTTTATATTTTCATCGATTTTTTTTTACTTGAAAAATTCATAATCCAATAAAAAATCTATAATATGGAATGGTTTATATCTCAACATTACTGGATTAATTATACTCCACTCTATTCAAAAATTTAATTAAAGAACATTGTCACTTACTTTTTGTGGCATTATCAATCATTACATCTACCACACCATTAACTTGTCCAAGAAAAACATTTACACATTGAGTTAGAAAAGCATGTAAAGGACAATGATTTCTGAAAAAATTATTTATAATTAAAATATAAATTAAAAAATATTTATTTGTAACTTTCTCAACTATATATTTTCTCTGAATAATTTTTAGAAAAATTTAAAGGAAAATTTTTTAGATAATAAACTACATCAAAAATGTTACAATTGCTGATCATTTCAACTCAATTCATACATATATAAAATTAGTCAATGAATTATTCATATAAAATCAGAATTGATACTAAAATTCAGTTAAGTTTTTAATTATTGAAAGTTATAACAATTTAGTACAGGTATCCTTCCTATAATCCAATTTCCTACATCTTAGTTTCGCTCTAACGCAATTTGAAAATTGCAGAAACCCTCATATAATATGGTATTTCTACAACATGGTTTTTATTTAACACATTTAAAAAAATTACATTTACTCTTTAAAACATAAAACATTTTCATTAATTTTTATAAATACATACTAAGGACATACAATACACACATAAAATGCACTCATGGAAAATACTTGGCTAAAATTAATCATAAATGCAATTTTGCTAGTTTGCTATGAGAAGGACAATATGCAGTCTATTTTCGATTTAGATTTGAAATTGAGTTAATTGGCAATCATTGAGTATTTTATGTTCCTAACGTTCAGTTCTTGGATAAAAAAAAAGTTTTTATTCTTCAATAGAGATATGTGAAAGAGAAGAAAAACTTTTTATTCATATATTTTTTTGGGGTATATGTTAAGGAACGATTGTTTTCTAGTGGGTTGTAGCAGGTTAGATTACAGATTTTGTAAAGAGAGCAGAAGATACACAAACTTAAAATGCATAAAAAAAGTTCAGAAAGTGAACTTGATATTGTTAAAGAAATAAATGTTCTCATTTTAACGAAACAGTGTGTGAAGATTGGAAAAAGAAAAAGAAAAAAATGAGGAAGTCCTATTGTGAGGAGACTTGCACTCGCTGTCATTGGCCATCATTTACAAAAGCATGTGTCATTCTGATAACGTAATAGTTATTAATTCCCATTGAAAACTAATAGTAATGTGAAATTAATTAATAATAATAATAACAACGACGTATGTGAAATTAAGAAATATTTCAAGGAGAAAAGATAGACTTATGCAAAAAAGCAAAACAGTGTGTGAAGATTGGAAAAAGAAAAAGAAAATGAGGAAGTCCTATTGTGAGGAGACTTTCACTCGCTGTCATTGGCCATCATTTACAAAAGCACGTGTCATTCTGATAACGTAATATTATTAATTCCCATTGAAAACTAATTGTAATGTGAAATTAATTAATAATAATAATAACGACGTATGTGAAATTAAGAAATATTTCAAGGAGAAAAGATAGACTTATGCAAAAAAGACATTACATAAGTACGATTGATGGCCGTTGTGATCTGTCCTGTCCTCTGGTGTCCATGATTGTTGGTGTATCATATCCTTGATTGTTGATGTTCCGTCATATTATTGTTCCTGTTTTGTATAGTGAAATCGTCTAAAGTGAACGGTTGACGTCTTGGTCTAACTTGTAAGTGTGAACTTGTCTTTAACGATTAGTGCTGGACTGTTTGCATAAGTATGATTGATGGCCGTTGTGATCTGTCCTGTCCTCTGGTGTCCATGAGTGTTGGTGTATCATATCCTTGATTGCTGATGTTCCGTCATACTATTGTTCCTGTTTTGTATAGTGAAATCGTCTAAAGTGAACGGTCGACGTCTTGGTCTAACTTGTAAGTGTGAACTTGTCTTTAACGATTAGTGCTGGACTGTTCGCTGTTGGTCATGACGGAAGAATATAGTAGAGGACTTAGTGACATTTTTTTGGTTCTTTTCTATTGTTCATGTTTTATTAATTTTTATGGTGAAGTTACCTAATATTAATAAAAAGTGTTTTAATATTGTTCAAATGGAGTTTCCTGTGTCAATGTTATTGCAACTCACAGAATGGGAATTCAACATCAATATTAAGATTTCGGTTGATAGACAAATGCTAACGGGCCTGGGGGTTGGGGTCGTGAACCCTTGAGGACCTGGTCCTCGCAAGTGGTAAGGAAGATATAATTATTAAATTAAAATTATATAAGTTGTATACTTTTTTTTCCTTTAGGCCTGGGGGTTGGGGTCGTGAACTCTTGAGGACCTGGTCCTTGCAAATGGTAAGGAAGATATAATTATTAAATTAAAATTATATAAGTTGTATACTTTTTTTCCCTTTTGTTTTAGTTATATTGTTTTTTTTAAGGTCTTACATATATATTTTTTCTTCCTTTATGTTTTGTGTTATTAATATTCTTAATAAAAATTATCTTATGTGGAATTAAAGAAAGTTATTAGTTTTTAATTTGGTTTTGGAATGTAATTCTCCTTTTCATATTAACTCCAGGTCTTGTATAACATGGTTTTGCATAATATGGTGTTTTTTTAGGAACCTATCTACCCTGTATAGGAGGGATTTCTGTACTATATTTGCTTATTTAATAAAATTATCTCAAAATATTTAATTAATCCAAATATTTAACAATGTACAAGATGCACTTTTTTTTAGATATTTATATGTATAACATAATATATATGTACACACATTTTATAATATATTTACATTTGTTTTTATTTGATTTTAAATTGTTTTTAAACATAATAATTTTTATGAAAAGTATATTGGGGTCTTGATTGATAATCAATTGTGTGAGCAGCACTGAACTAAGTAAAACTCAACTCAATCAAAAGAAACAGTGTTTCATTGGATATTAATTTATCAATGACAACTAAGGCCATAAAACCTCTTCGCTTTAGTTGGTATAGATTGAAGAAATGAATAAATACATAATGCACTCATACTATATTGTAACAAAGAAATAAGCACTACAACAATAGATAAAAATTTCATGTTCTTCACAAAAAATTTGCTTTAGTTGGTATATATTGAAGAAATGAATAAATACATAATGCACTCATACTATACTGTAACAAAGAAATAAGCACTACAACAATAGATAAAAATTTCATGTTCTTCACAAAAAATTAATGTTGCTGATTAATATACAATTATATATGCTTACAACTGATCATGTTGTCATGTTTCTGTAGCAATAACATAAATTTCATTTTTAATCTGTATTTAGTGTACAGCTAAAGGAATCACAGCAACAATTAAAAATATCTGTAATTTTTCTGTTGTGTGTAACTTTACATTGTGCTTAACAGAATAAGTTTGAGTTTTGGTTAAATAATGTCTCTGATATAAATGAAGTAAGAGGCATCTACAAAAAAGCAGGAAAAAAAAAATCTTACTTTTTACATACTATTTTCATGTTTAATAAAGAATGGAAATTTTAAATTACACATTTTCTACAAAGTATGTACATCATCAATAAACAAATACTGTATACTATTTCTAATAATAAATATATGATGAATTAGGAAACCCAAAATCAGTAAATAAAAGATTATTAGTAATAATTATGATTCTTATACTACAAACACACTTTTTCTTTATTGCTTTTAAAATAAAAATCAATACTTTAAGATATAATAGAGTATACAGTAATTGATAGAATAAAATATATAATAAAAAGAAATTTTTAATATAATCTTTTCATAAACTTTTTTCGTTAAATCTTATTGTATTTATACAATTAAATTTAAGCAACAGCATTTTTCTCAATGGGATCATAAAAAGATCTTTTGGTGCAGAAAAATATAACTCTAGAAGATTATATCGTAGCCTGAAAGGGCCACACATTCAAACAATGCATGAAGAATTGTTTCATCACTTTGAAATCATTTTCAATTGGGACTATCAATAATCCTAGCTAGCTGGAGATATCTTCTAAAATAGCAATGATTTGTAATTGGCCTATAACAATCCTTACTTTATTTTCATTCAGTGCAAACAACTCTCTAATCCTCTGCAGAAAAGGATTTAGAATATGAGTTTTGCTTGCCTTAGTCCAGCACTGGACCTTCAATGAGAAGTGTGTAGCAACCATCCAATACCTGACCTGTGAGACCCTTGTGCCATTAAACAACAAGCAACTAACCCATTCTCTAATAACCTGCCTGAATGCAATAGATGAGATTCCCAATGAAACTAGGATAAGAAGGCTAAGAAGCCTCTTTTTTGGCCAACTAATTGGCAACCTCATTGTTATTAATCCCTTTGTGTCTTGGCCTAAAAATGTTAATCTTATTTGTGGTAGCCATGAGATAATGGCATTCCTAAACAACACTTAAGTAAAGTAGGAACTGTGCCTTTAAATCAGCTTGACTATTTGATGGAATATAAATATGCATATTAACCCATCTCCTATTTATCCTATTATCAACATTAATTTTAACACATGCAAAACTAGCATAGATTTATGCCTTAAAGACCATAGCAAAAAAGAATAAGTCATATCATTCCCTCATAGTAAACACCTCCTAAATCAATAGATGTTTTGACTGTATACCACACCACTCCACCCTTGATATTGCTTCCAAATCCAATCTCCACACTAGACACCATAGGATCCTTGCCCATTTCAAGAATATGATTGTGTCTAGTTCCATTCAAAAATCAAATGCTCCAATCTTTGGGTCCAGAAATTCTTCTCTCACAATGGAGCTATAATAACTTTCCTAGGTATTTGCTTCAACATATTAATACAACACAACTTCTTTACTACGCTGCTCCATAATTTCGACACACTAGTATAATAGTAAAAGATTTAAAATTCTATTTTATTAAAATTCATGTTATTTAAAATTATAGCAAAGTATATAATAAAAAACTTTTCAGTAATAGTTTAGTATGATGATTAATCAAACAGAAAATATTGAAATTATATTAAAAAAAATGTAAATGTTTTTTATTAGCTAAAATTATAAAAATTTTAATATATCTTTTGAATTTTTAAGTAAATCACATAACTATAAGTTAAATTCTGTAAAATTTAGGTTTGAAATTTGGTAATTAGCAGTTTGATTTTGATATACAATATCTCATTACACAATACGTCTGATAAATAACAGGGATGATGCTGTAAAAAATGAAACAATGACTGGAGTATTGGTAAAAATCTGTTTTTTTTTATTTGAAATATGTTCCTTCTACATCAATACAATGCTGGAGCAATCAAATAATGAACAGAACGATTTTTGGAGCTCTGATTTTGGAATCCTGTCAAATATCCTTATGATGGTAACTTTGATTGATTCTGTAGAGATGTGCAATACCCAATAAAATCAGAATGCATTATGATTGTCAAAGATTTGATATCTGTATTTAAGAACAAAAGATTAATTGTAAGGGGATAAATTATGTGATAAACATCATATCCCCAAGTGAGGGAATTTTAGTCTTTGATCACCCAAAATAAAAATATACAAGTCAAATTGACATCACATACATGGAAGTGTCACGGTCAAATGAAGCTATAGATAATCTGTGTTTATTTGAAAACAGAAGAAAAATAAGTGTACACTGTCTTAGAGATCTTTATCCAGCAATAGGTCAAATAATTCTTTGGCAGTTTCCAAAGAGGTCAATCAAGTCGTAACAGAATTTGGCCTGGGAAAAAGATATTCTTTGAGACCAGTTGAGTAAACTGCCAAACAAGATAGTTGCCTCAGTTTCAGCAGAGTCGAGTCTAAACTGTAGGAAGTGTTAAGTGCATTGAAAACTTTGTATGATCTATTTAAGGATAGGGATATCTTGTATATCTCTGGACCCAACTACAATACGACAACTGGAGTGCAAAATATACCAATATGTGCCTGAATAATAAAACAACACATTCATATCTTCATTTACTACACCTGCAAACATTGCTAATTTATAATTAGAGAAAAAAGGAAGAAGAGGCAGAAAAAAGAAGAATAAAAGGAAAATAGAAAAAGAAAGAAACAAAAGAAGAACTTTAGAATCATATACCAAGAAAAAGGACTAAACTGGACTATAACAAAAAAGGGAACTTTATTATATTCATCGGAAATCATCTATATCACATCACAAACATTTGTATCATTTAGATCCAAAACATGCATTGCATTCATAAGGCATGTTGAAAATCATCATCATAGAATCTGAAAGGTTACTGATGTTTAGACATCACTTTACTGATATTATAATAAATTAGTGACACATCATTATCATCATTGTATCATACAATTTAAACGAATGATTAGAATAATAATTAAATTCTTTGCAAATATTATGAATGCACATGCATTGATACATTGCATTTATTAACTTTCTAACAAAATATTTATTCAAATATAATAGTGGCAATTTGAATTCATGATAAAGTATATTAAACATTTTTTTAATGAATGATAACAGCAACTATTATAAGTTTCATATTATGTGATATGAAACTGCTATTATGATTGGCTGAATTTACATGAATTTCGAAACACTCCATATATTTAAAGAATTCAATATATGAAAGTTTAGTATGTTAAAGTAATACTTTTTTTAATTGTAAGATTATTTTTATATATTATAAATTTGAGCAGATCTAACAAAAATTTTAATTTTGCACTTCAAATTTACTTACTAGTAATATTTATAGTCGATGGTTGGCAAACAAATTGTTGGCCAACATCAATTGTATCCTGCATTTCTCCCTAAATAAAATTAAAAGCAAAAAATAAGTATTTTATAAAATAATTATTTTTCTATTTTATTGAGTAGATTTACAGTTAATTTATAATTTTTGAATACTTTTCTCAATTCTAGCAAAATTACAGGAATTAATATAATAGATTTTAAGTTTGAAACTAGAATTTATAGAAAACCAACAGCAAGTAATGTCATAATATCAAGTTGGTCCAATGACCTTATCTGTTATAAAAACTTGGTCTTCTGTACATTAATAAGAAGAGCACAAACACATTATTCAAAACAAATACATAGAGAAAACAAAATCATCGAAATATATAAAATAGGTCAGAAATTTGAATATAAAAATAAATTTATCAAGGCAATATACAATAATGTAATCAAAAACATTCATCACAATCAATAAATTCTCTTTGTTGATTTTGATGACTGTTTTAGAGAAAATGAAATAATAGAAATAGAGGAAAACAACAATAAATATTTAAAAATCCCATACAAAAGAAGCAAAACGAGAAAGAATAAAAACAATTGTTAAAAACAAAAAATAAAACTAGCATATAAAACCCTAATTAATATATTAAGGAACAAAAAAGATAAACAAACAATAATTTATACAATCCTGGTTTTAAAAAAATGTTAAATAAAACAAAAGAAATATTGGTTACATAAAGAGAGATTTAAAAGATTGAATATCCAATAGCAATATGACAACTGCCCTTAGTAGAAGATAATATAAATACAATACAGATATCACATGGGACAATGCAAAAGTAATGAAATCAGTTTTTAACCAAGATAGTGGTTTTCTTGAAGAATCAATGATAGTGTTAGACAGATCAAAAAATATACATATAAATAATTCTTATTTTAATTTTTGTTGTTATAATTTTATAAAATAATTAGTAAAATGATAACAGACTGTTAAATAACTAGGAAATAATCAATTTGACATCAACTGAAGAGGACTGAGAAATCAGTTAAAAACATTTTTAATATTAAAGTTTTGTTTAATATAGAAATGTTTAATTACTGCAAATAGTATTAAGAATTTTAGTTATATTATTTCAAGATATTATAATTAGAAAAAACACCTAAACATATCATAAAAAAATCCTATTTCAGAATTATTTTATCTTTTAAGCAATTTCCAAAAAAAACTTAAAGCATAATGAATTTCAAATTCATTCTAGTATTTTAAATTTTATCCAAAACTATGAATTAAATAAATTTTAACATATTATTCAATTTATTATTTAATGTAATTTAGAGAAAATGACACTAAATATATATTTGCTTTACATTTTTCATTTTACAATCAAATAATTTTAGAAATAAAATAATAAATATAGAAAAATAACCTTTTCTTTTAATGCTTCTTTTTGTTCTTGTAGATAAGTATTCATGCTTATGGCATGTGAAGAACTATCAAATCTGAAGAGAGAAAACTAAGGATAAAGAAAAATTAAAATTTATAAATTAAACTAAAATATATCTTACAACAAATTCAATCAAATTTAGAAATTCTTACAGTTTTAGCTTTAATATTTCTTTTCTTTGAATAAAAGGATGAAATGTCACTTGCAGCAGTAACTTCAGAAAATGCAGGTGGTGCTTGCTGTCTATTAGATGTAGTGTTCTGGATATCAAGATATTGTCCAGCAAGAATTTCTAACTATAATATATCATTATTAAAATAAATATAAATGAAAATTTTATAATTATATATTTTTTAAATGTCTAAAACAGATTGATTAAATTACCACTGTTTGAACTTTGGACCAAATGTCAGGCATTTCATATAACAATAAGTCTCCATATTGAGAATTTGACAACTGAAATATATTTAAATAATTTTAAAAACAATATAAATGTAAAAAGTTTTAATTTATCATCCAAGAACTGTTCTCCGATTTGTCATTAATAAATATGGACAAATCGGAGAACAATTCTTGGATGCTAAATCGCTGCTGGTATATATTATAGCCATTATGTTTTATTTCATTTAAATTATAATAAATAACATAGATCAATCCTGGTTTATAAGACCCTGATTTTATAAGCAAATATAATTTGATAAATCGCTGCTCATATATATTATAGCCATTATGTTTTATTTCATTTAAATTATAGTAAATAACATAGATCAATCCTGGTTTATAAGACCCTGATTTTATAAGCAAATATAATTTGATACCAAAAATTTGATTTACAAGCTTTATGAGAAATTTATAAAGAATGAATATTTAAAAATGGATTAAAACACACTTTTTAATGTAAAGGACTGGAACTGGTACTAATATCATAATCTGTCCTGTTTTATGCTATAGGGATCTATCATATATTGATTTCAAAAGGGAAACAGATTTGATTCTGAGTTCTTATTATTGAAACAGAAAATATTCACTCGGCTAATATAATCAATCTCATGATGAGATTGATCATAAAATAATAGATAGGATTCACAGGTTCATAGAGCCCAAATATAATTTGATACCAAAAATTTGATTTACAAGCTTTATGAGAAATTTATAAAGAATGAATATTTAAAAATGGATTAAAACACACTTTTTAATGTAAAGGACTGGAACTGGTACTAATATCATAATCTGTCCTGTTTTATGCTATAGGGATCTATCATATATTGATTTCAAAAGGGAAACAGATTTGATTTTCAGTTATTATTATTGAAACAGAAAATATTCACTCGGCTAATATAACCAATCTCATGATGAGATTGATCATAAAATAATAGATAGGATTCACAGGTTCATAGAGCCAAATCTAATCAGAAAAAAATTCTGATATGTAGGCTGGAATTGAATCCAGATCCTCTAAGTCGTAAATTAATATTTTATTATGTGCCATCTAGCAGATATATAATGATGTTTAGTTTTCTATGAACATTATGAAATGGCATTTTCATTATATTCAAATTCTTTATATTGTTTTCTTTGTTTTTTGATGAAACATGTAATACCTTATTATATCATTTGTTTTTGATTAATGTTTGTACTAAATTATTGTAGTTAAATGTTTTCTTGCAAAGAATATTTTATGAAATTGCTAAATCATGCAAATATTTTTTTTGAGAAATTTTCAGTCTTTCTTTCCAGTCTTTATGCTATTTTCTAATCAAAGACTAGCAAATAGCACTATCATTACATTCCTGGGTAACTCTAGATCACTTTCCAATCAGCAGTTACTATGTGACAAGACATATCAATGTTATTATGACCAACACAACTACTGAGGAGGGCTCGGGTGAGCCGAAAGTGCACTTTAGTGAATCTGTTGGTTTTTAGGACAAGACATATCAATGTTATTATGACCTGCCCATGCCTTGATGAGGTCAGCTGGAAGGAATTCTTTCTAAGGAACTTGATTTAATCCCATCTCCATCTAATCAATAATATGCAATTGCAAAGAATCAGCTAAACAATTTATATTATGCATTATCTAAGATTTGACTATTCCAAAATTACAGATAAATGACCTACCCATGCCTTGATGAGGTCAGCTGGAAGGAATTCTTTCTAAAGAACTTGATTTAATCCCATCTCCATCTAATCAATAATTTGCAATTGCAAAGAACCAGCTAAACAATTTATATTATGCATTATCTAAGATTTGACTATTCCAAAATTACAGATAAAGTTCTAAAAATGAAAAACAACTAGCTCTCTGGAAGCAACTTTTATAGCAACTCAAGATTTGGATACTGCCATTATAACATTTTAAATAGGATGTTTTAGATACGTTTTTATAACAACATTTTCAGAGTTCATTTTTAAATATTAAAAAAATTTAGGAAAAATGATTTGTAACTTTAACTTTTCCTTCTAGTGTATATCATATATTTTTAAAAAATTCATTACATAGGATGTTTTAGATACATTTTTATAACAACATTTTCAGAGTTCATATTTAAATATTAAAAAAATTTAGGAAAAAAGATTTGTAACTTTAACTTTTCCTTCTAGTGTATATCATATATTTTTAAAAAAATTCATTAAAAAATATATTATAAAAACATATATATATTAGAAACTAGTAGTTAACTTTTTGAGATTGGCATATGCAAAATAAAAAGTGAAAGAAGCTTTAAAATTCTACTTGATCCTCAGAAAGCTTTGCTATTTTATTACATAATGATTTATCTTATTAATTATTAACAGATCAAAAATTTACAATTAATATATCTGATTGTTTTAATGATTTAAGTAAAACATTTGTTTCAATATTTCACATATTATAAGAAAAAAATAAGAATACAATTAGATTCCACTTAATTGGGACACCGGTTAATTGGGACAAATCTCAAAGAACAGAAACCAAACTTCTGTTTTAATGATTTAAGTAAAACATTTGTTTCAATATTTCTCATATTATAAGAAAAAATAAAAATACAATTAGATTCCACTTAATTGGGACACCAGTTAATTGGGACAAATCTCAAAAAACAGAAACCAAACTAATAAACTAATACATAATTTAACACTTAACTGGGACAGTAGCAGAAAAGGAATTTTCAATTTTTGATGTATTTTAGGGTTTTTTCAAAAATATGGCTACACTACATACACTAATACTTGTTATGTGCTTTCTTAAAAAATTCCTTTATAAAAATTATAACAACATTTTATATTGTAGTACCGGTAATTTTTCAGGTATAAACCTTTCTACAAGACAAATATAGACTAACACAATGGAGCGGATCGTTTCTTTCGTCTTATTACATAAAACATTGTCAACACACTGTCGCCGCATTAATTTTATATTAGTGGGCGATAGTGTGTTTATTATCCATTCTTTAGTAAAATTATAAGTAAATATCATCATTGGTAAGGTGATAGTGTGTTTATTATCCATTCTTTAGTAAAATTATAAGTAAATATCATCATTGGTAAATAAGCATAACAATACTGTATTCGGCAACACTTGCGTGATGAGAATCAGTTATCTATCGTCCAATGCAATTCTGTATTAATCAACACTAGAATGATGAGAATCAGTTATCTATTCTCATGAGTCTCGCAAGTGTGCGTCTATTTAAGAGTCTATCGTTACTGTACCTAGGATATTCATTTACAGTGTCAATTTTATTTAAAATTTTTAAATCTTTGCAAAAGATGCCAAGAAATGATTTTACACTTTCAAATAAAATTGCTTTGCTGGATACAATTAAAAGCCAGCCATTTAATACAAGCCATCGTAGACTCCTGATATAAGTGATGTACCAAAATCTACCATAGCGCATTTTCTACAACAAGAAAATCAACTGCGTGAGGAGTGGGCATTACAGAAAGAAATTCCAGGATAAAAAGAGAAATCACTAAAACTGCTTGACCTTTAATATCAAAGTCCGAATACAGCACAATAAGCAGTGGCAAATAATAAAAAGAGAAATCACTAAAACTGCTTGACCTTTAACATCAAAGTCCGAATACAGCACAAAAAGCAGTGGCAAATAACACATTTTAATAAGACAAAAACGCTTTCGGTATCGATGATACCATCATCAGTTGTATATAACAGAATACAAGGAATTAGGATAGAACAAAGGAATTTTCTAAAATTTAAAATTAACATTTCAAAATAGAACATGAGAATAAATTCAAAATTCTAAAATTAACATTAAATATAAACCGCATAATTATACATGACATGACAGATTAAAAATACTTCATAAATAGGGTGGGAGTACTAAAAAATACACATAGATAAAAGGGAAGGCAAATAAAAATTATTAGAAATTATTGTGTGAAGCATATCTCCATGCTTTACTCAGTCTGTGAGCTTGCTGGATGTTAATAACATTACTAGTCTCGCTGTTCCTTAAAATCTCAATCTTCTCTATCACAGGCAATGTCTTGTGGTCATGCACATTCCTTATAATACGAGCATCATTCCAGAGGACTTGCGTGTCCTTTTTGTAAGCTGTTTGTGCCAAAGCAGTGCTGAGGACACCTTTAGTTATATTGTCTTTATGCTCTAAAAGCCTCTCCTTAAAATTTCTAGCTGCAGCTCCGATATAGATTTCAGATTGGTTATCATCAAAATTCAGGAAAGGGATGCTGTAGATGCCCGACCTATAATCTACAGATCTTTTAGACTTGTCGTTTCGTAGTAGATTGAAATGGTAGGGGCCCTCTTAAAAGTGTGGGTCTTATTAGTTAAAGGAAGATTTAATAGCCTTGCTCGAGTGGAGCCTGTAAGGGATCGGGAGGTGGCATACCGTCAGGTTCATTACAGGAGTGCGAGCAGGATTGACCCGGGGGAGCTATCTGGCTCATGAAGTGGAGGTGGCATACCGTCTCCAAGTCAGGTTCATTACAGGAGTGCGAGCAGGATTAACCCGGGGGAGCTATCTGGCTCATGAAGTCAGCTTTCAGTTTGCAATATAAACCTTGCATGAACTTGTCGCTATAGCCGTGTTTACGGCCGATGGTAAAAATCCTGTTTAGTTCAGTTTTATTGAGGGAATCATTGCTACAGTGGGTGAAACATCTACGGAAATACATAGTAAAAGCAGATTTTTTGTATGCCCAGGGGTCAAAGGACCATCTAGGTATAATAACAGGAGTAGCAGTTGGTTTAGTATAAACTGTGGTATTAAAATGATCCCCCAAAGCAATGATTTTAATATCTAAAAAAATTAACAACAGATCGGCTAGCTTGGGTCAGTTTTAAAGAAAGTCTGTACTCCCTTCTTGAAAAATGCTCTATAAGGAGACTAGATTTATGGGTACCCTTCCAAAGAACAAATACATCATCAACATACCTTGAATAAAGTAAAAACTCATTAGTAAAATTGGGGTTCAACTGCGATTCTACTTCCCTAACTACTAACTCCGCTAGGATACCAGCCATGGGGCTCCCTATAGGGACCCCCTGGAGTTGTCTATAGTATACGCCATTATATTCGAAGAAAGAATTATGACAAATTATATAGGCGATCTCACGGAGAAGTGCTAAATCACGTTCTGCAGGGGTGTGTTCAATCAGAAGCCTGTAGAACAACAGGCATGTGGCATTTAAGTTGAGAGAAGGGTACAATGATTGTCCGAAAGAGCCTCAAGAAGCAGTAGGAACAGTCCTCATAGTTCCTATGATGCTCAGATAAGCCATTTTTTGAATTTTCTAAAAGTTCAGTGCAAAGTTTGAATTTTGTAAAGTTCATATGTCTTTAGAAAATTCTCTTCCATCAAATGATGGCAGCCAGGGCCACATCATCATAAGGGCAAGATATGCAGCAAGTAATGACACCAAGGACTTATATGCTCCACAAAGTTTTCAAAATTTTACAAATTTTGAAATAAACTGCTGAAAGTTTATTTTTGCATGAGGTCATTCATAAAATTTGGCACAGCCCTGATGGAAGTAGACAATAAATTATCTTTGTTTTATTCCCACATCTTATTTGAAGTGTGACTATACCTGACTATAGTCTTACAGGTCTTTATAACAATGATATCTATAGTGATTTCCAAGATAATCCCTTGTGTAACATAACATTAAAATATAATCAAACCCCAATAAGACGCCTCCTATTAAGCCACCACCCTCGCTAACCGCCAAGAAATTTGGCGGAACGGATCTTCCCTATATTAATAGAATAGGCAAACCCTGATAAGATACCATCTGCCAATAGAAACATCTAAACAAATATTCCTTTTGGTATTTTATTTGTCTTCGTTAATCCTCCATGGGCATGTAAGGTGACTTACATCCCGAAGTTCGTGAGTACTGTATATACAGTATTAAAAGCTCTCTGGATTCATTTGTAACCAGCAGTTGGAAGAGAGGAGTTAATATTAATCATGTCTCTCTTTAAGCCTGCTTCACACCTAGATTGTAGAAAATTTAAGATCATAAGAACTAAATGGTTTTCATTGTTTATTGTGTATTGAGTAAATGAAGATACTGTACAGAAAACTATGTACATTTTGTTTTGCAGAGAACTCAAAGTAGAGACTTTGAGTTCTCTGTAAAACACAATGTACTCCAGGATCAGAACAGCAGATGGACATGTTTTCTATATAATACGATATGTATACTATACTGTAAAATATAGTTTTTTTAGAAATATTAAGTTTGGATAGTAAATATAAATGTACTGTATTTTATTAAATTTAATAAATTCGGAGTTCATTATCATTTCTACATCACGCATGTGTTTTCGATAAACCGCCAACCCCGATTAGCCGCCAAAATTGTCCCCAGTTTTTAGAAATTATAAGTTTGGATGCTAAATATAAATGTACTGAATTTTATTAAATTTAATAAATTCAGAGTTCATTTTCATTTCTATACTAGTGTTTTGATAAACTGCCAACCTCAATTAGCTGCCAAAATTGTCCCCGAATGAATGGTGGAGTATTATCGGGATTTGACTGTATTTGATTTCCATAGAAAACTATTTAGTTTTATTTTTTTATTATATAAGACAGTAGAGGATTATCTGACACACAAATAAATGACTATAAATTTCCTTTGTGAAACTGCTCTTATCATTAACACATTAAAGCACTACGAAGCAGTCCTAAAAAGTTTTAAAAGATTTTATTCTGAATAACGTTTTCAGCAATTTCTTGCTATCCTCAACTCACAAAATTATATTCTAAACTAATAAGAACAACAAATAATAGTTATGCGTTCTAGAACAGAGAACATACTTTTTTTTTAAATATTTAAAAAGTTCAATTAAACTCAAAAAATTTTTAAAAATAAAATCAAACATTATAAATTAATAATTAATATATAAAATAACAATAAGATCTAATAATTTATATATCATTAGCCATTGCAATTATTTCCAGTTTCTTACAAAAACACCTAGCGTAAGAAAGATGGAATTAATCGCGATGGCTATGATATATAAATTATTAGATCTTATTGTTATTTTATACATTAATTATTAATTTATAATGTTTGATTTTACTTTTAAAAATTTTTTTGAGTTTAATTGAACTTTTTAAATATTTAAAAAAAAAAGTATGTTCTCTGTTCTAGAACGCATAACTATTATTTGTTGTTCTTATTAGTTTAGAATATAATTTTGTGAGTTGAGGATAGCAAGAAATTGCTGAAAATGTTACTCAGAATAAAATCTTTTAAAAGTTTTAAGGACTGCTTCGTAGTGCTTTAATGTGTTAATGGCTATAAATTTATTTATATATCTGCATTTCACATTAATTCTTTACTCAGAATAACTGTTAATTATAAAGCATTATATATAGACTGCTGATCCTTCTATTTTAACAGTAAGTTAAAAAAATTTTTAGATTATTTTCCTAGTGATTTCATTTATTAACCATTAAGAATCTTATTATTAATCTGAATAACATGATATGATCTTTAATAACTTATTCCTTTTCTAAACTCATAGAAGATGTATTTGTGTATATGTTAGGACAAAGTGATTAATACAGGTATTATGAATAATGACAAACAAAATCAGACATTGTAATAAATTTTAAAAATTTAATCATATTACAATAAAGCATTGATTACTCTGGATAATTGACACTTTACTATATCTAACTTGTAAGTATGATTAATTGCATAAAAATCTTTAATAAATCAACAGACACTATATAATAATTAGAATAATTATTTAATAAGTTTATTTTGGTAATTTCTTTGCATATAGCTTATAACAAAATAATTTGTAAAAATTTCATAAACTAGAATATTTTTGAAAGATAAGTATTATTAATTGTTTTAATTAATGTTAACAAAATGTATTATTAATAAAAGCTTATAATTCTGTCAGCATTATGATAAAATCATAAAAATCAATTAAAAGAAGAGGAATGACTCCTCTCCAACTCTTACCATTTTTAATACTGGTGAAAGATATCATTATTATTACTTTTCCCAACCATATGACAGCAATATTCATATTGACCCATCAATGTGATAAATTATGATAAACAATGTGAAATTTATTATAATGCCCAATTTTGTTTGTCATTATTCATAATGCCTGTATCAATCACTTTGTCCATATATACTAAACAACTGTAATAATCTTTTGTAAAATATATAAAAATACTTTTTTGATTCATTATACTGTGGAGGCCTACTAAAAAAAAATTTCCTGAAATGATTTAGTCCTTCATTAACTTTAACTATGTTTTATAACTATTTTTTAATATATTTATTAATTTTTAGAATTTATTAACTTTTTTTTGTGAATCTTATTCTATATAAGGTTTTCTCTATTGAACATTATGCTAAATATATTTTTCTATATGTTTATTAACTTATATTGCATAACTGTAAACTAATTAATTTAATCTAATTTAAATTAATTAGTTTGAAACACCCTACATAAATATGGGTGATCCTCCTCAGAACAAATCCAAAAACATAAGAGATAAATATAACAAAATAGTAATTAACAAATAGCACTTAAAACTATAATACCAACACCACTTGAGATCTGTTATTTGTTTTTGATGTATGAACAAAGAAGCAAGTCAACAATTTATCTATATGACATTTCTTAATATATATATATATTCTTTACTCTTGATTGCAGAAGTTAAAATGCTATTTGACTAATAACTGTTTTAACTTCTATAATTTTGAATTATTTTCTGAATAATTAGTCTACAGTTATACAAAAGCAGAGGATACAAATAGATGTCATATTATTCTTTATATAACTTTTCTCTTCTTTTCTTTTTCTATCTCTGTTTTTTGTTTATTTCTTTTTTCCTACTTTCAGCTCCTTTTATATCTTTCTTTATTCTTCTTTTTTCTGTTTTACATCAATTATATTGATAGATAGAAAAACTGGAAGTAATTCTTAGATCTTAATTAGATTAATTCCTCTTTCCTCTATCAACATTGATATTTAAATTATTTTTAAAATTTTCTTATGACTGATCAACATTATCCATGATATTAATTAATAATTTGATAAGGTATTATCTACAATATATTGTCTATGCATTTATTAGATATATCAAATATCATTATTTCTCCCATTAAAAGAAGCACTCAAAAATTTTACCAGTATTCCATCAGTTTTGTTAGCTTTGTAGAATATTAAAAATTTAATGTATTATTTAATAATAAATATCAAAAATTTAGTATCAATTTAACTTTGATTTTTAACATAATTGAAATATATCTGTGTTTGTCACTGTGTTGTGAAATTTGTTTATAATTATTGGGGTATTTATAATCTTAATGTTTAAGTTTAACAATAAATGATTAAATTTACTTTATATTTAAAACTGAAAAATTATTTCCATTTAAATTTTCTCCTGTTGTTAATAGGGTATAGTTCTTATTGTATGGGTTAAATCAAATACAATAAATAAAAGAAATACAATAGAATTCTTGTCTTTCAGCTCGAGATTTTCTTTAGTTTCAGCTCATTTTTCAAGTTTCAGCATCTCTATTCACATCTTTGGCATAAAACAGATGAAATTGTATTAAAAAATTCAAAATATAAGAAAACAATTCTTTTATGGATATTAATCCAATATATACAATGATGCATGTAAATAAAAAATATAGAAAAATCCATAGAATCACAAAAAAATATCTGAAAATTAACATAATAAACTATGAATGTTGTAGAAAATGAAAATGTCTTTAAATATAAATTCAAAACACAAATCTGAAAAACATGAAAATCATTCTAGTTCTATGATATCTTTATATGTTATTAACACCAAAAGGGTTAACTAAGTTTCTGGCATTAGTGCAAAGAAATGTTATGCAGACATATCAGGAAAAATTCTTAATCCATAGAAATGTGTTCAATATATGTATTTTAGAATAATTTCTTTATTACTAAATAACTCCAAAAATATCAGTTTTAGAAAAATAATTTTAATATGAAAAAATTGCAAAATGTAAGTATGATTAGATTCCATTAAAAAACTGTTATCTTCCTATTTGAAAGAATCAAATTGGATCATGCATTATGGCAACAGAAGTGCACAAAAAAAATCTAATAATGAATTTCAATTTGAAAGGAAAAAGTAATAGGGAAAAATGGCAAATTATATTCCTATCTCATAATTTTTGAAAAGAAAATTTCTGATCTATAGAAAAGTTGTTTTTAATTTATGCATTTCTTAATGATTCCTTTATTCCTAAATATCTCTGAAAATATCAGTTATAGGAAAATTTTAATATGAAAAAATCATAAAAAAATGAGTAAATTTAAATTTCATTTAAAAATTATACCTTCCCATTTGAAAAAACAAAGTTGTATCACACACAAGTGAATATGCAGATAATTTTTTTAATAATAATTTCAATTTGGAAGGATAAAGTAATAGATGATATGTTTTACAGTTTTTTGTATGACTGACAGATTGAGAAAAATGCTTTGTTCATAGAAATGTATGCATTCTGTATATATATAATTTTGTTCAGATTTTAACAATTATTTCTGTTTTTGTCTATCTTCTAGACAAGTCAGTATAGGAAGTTATTTAACAAATAGAAATTTTATTAGTTTTAATCATTGTTTCAAATACATCTGCTAGTAATAAGATATCAAATGAAAAAATTACTCTATATTAGAAAAGAGAGGCCTGAAGCAGGATCTTGCCTGGAATCTCACAATACAGTATTATAACACAAGAAATCACAACAAGCAAGGGAAAGGCAATCCTAAACGAGGACGACCCTAGTAGGTTGAATTTTGCTTGGAGGTGATGTCATTCTAATAAAGACTGAACGGAGCATACTAATACAAGAATTTTGAAAATTTTTGAGAAATGTTTATAACAACAATATTTTACTTTTTAATATTAATAAAAATTTTATGAATAATTTTATCATGATTATATTTATATAACAACATACATACATACATACATCCAAACAGGAGGTTTTTATTTCCAGAAATATATTTGACTATTATGAATTTAAAGTGAAACACTAAATAACTACTACAGAGATGTGATGTTACACTCACTATATACTTGCACATTAAAAAAAAAATTACATTATTTAGCTCTAAATGAAAGAGATAAGTGCAATAGTGTCAAAGACATCTCTAGAAATAAAATGTTTTCTGTTTAGAGTTTTGTGTATCTGTTTTAGTATCCATAATAAACAAAGTCCTGGTTCAGGAAACAAAATTAACATACAACAACAACCTTATTTATCAAACCAAAATGATTTATTATAAAGTGCTTTCGGGTATTAACCCATCATAGTAACTACAGGCTTGAGATGATTGATTAATACCAAAGGTGTTTTATAATAATAAACCATGGTAAATAAGTTTATTCTTGTATGTTAATTATGGTTTAGTAACAGGATAAGTTTGAATTTCCTGATTATATTTCAATATAAAATACCAAAAAAAATAATCTCTATTTTTAACTTAAAATAGCAAATTTTATCAATAAACCAATAATTAAAGAACTGTTGTGTAAAGTATTGAAAAACATTAATCTTCAGCTGTACATTGCAATTACATGTATGCAATTTTCAAAGTATTAAGTTTTGTCACTCTTTTATCCTTTATTATCTTTAATTATCCCATTTGTCATTTTATTGTTATTGTAATAGCTATCTGAAACAAGAAAACAAGTCTTATCAGATATTATGTAGCATATTAAAGATTTAGTAAAGCATGCTGATGAGTTTGAAATGTCAAAATCAAATATTTTATAAATTTAAAGAAGAAAACAGTAAAAATTTCAAATTTGATACTATAAACAAATTATTCAATGTTACCATAGTAAAAATTATAAAGAATAGAAAATATTTCAGAAAAATTATTTCAAATATTTAGAATGAAGAAGTCAAAATAATCATTTAAATTCCTTTAATGAAAACAAAAGATTATATTGTGTGTTGTATTTTCACCAGTTTTCAAGATGTCCTTGTAATTCATTTTTTAAAATTTTTTGTGATTAACTTTTATTTTTAAGTATCTCCATTTTTGTATACAAATTGGATATTTATTAACATAGGCATTCCTTAAATTATGAACTTAATTCATATGTAAGTTTTGTTTATAATTATGGTGGCCATACATTCTTTTTTTAAGAGGACAGTCTTTTATTTCACTTCTCTATCCTTTAGATTTATTTTTTCCTAAAATGGCCATTTTGGTTTAGTGGATTACAGCACAAATAGCAGCCAGAAAATAATAAAATAGTCTTTTAATATTAATCAAAATGTTTAATATTAATGTTTTGATTAATATTAAAAGATTATTTTATTATTTTCTGGCTGCTATTAGTGCTGTAATCCACTAAACTAATTTGTGATACGAGTAAGCAGTTTTAAAAGTTTTATTATGGCCATTTTGTCCTTTATTTTGTGAATTGAAATAGTAAATTGAATACCGGTTGTGCAACAGACGATCTAAAGAAACATAACACTTATCATTAACATTTTAAAAATTTTCAAATTTTGCTTGTCTCCCTCTGAACAGGTATTTTCATTAGTGAATAATGTGTGGAGCATTGAGAAAAACCCAATTAAAAGTTGAAACGTTGGAAGCATGTATAATCAAATGCAACTTCAACATGATGTGTGTAGTGTTTTATGAAGTTTTAAAACACAACTCAATTTATTAAAAAAAAAGTTCATTCATATGAAAAATATCAAAATTAATTTCTTTAGATAATAATAATGTGGCATTTAATAATAGATGATTGTTTAAAACATTGTATTATTCATTATATTGTATTGTTTATTATATTATATAATAAATGTTATAAGGCTTTTCAGTTTTAATAAAACAAATAAATACAACCTGCTTTTTTATTATGAAACAATTTCTAATTTATCTTTTATTTTCTCCAAAAAATATGGTCACTATATTTATAATTCAAAAAATTTATAACTCAGAACTGTTCTTACATTGCACTCAATGGTGAAGTTTTTCATTGTAAGCTGTAGTATTTTGAAATACTGTCATATATTAAATATTTGTGTAATTTTATATTATATTTGTATTATATTGTTGTTCTGCTATCATAAAGCTTAAAATTCTTAGAGTTTTAGAAATTTTATGAAATTTGAAAATGAAATAAATGCTTATAAGTACAAAATTCATGACTAGAATGTTTATAACTCAAGTAGCACTTGAACATTTAAAAAATCACAATAAACTATAAAATACTATAACAGAATGTACATCATGATAAATGCATTTGATATTTAAAATTCAAACTATATAGTAGTATTCAATTTTGTTAAAATTATTCTGACAAATTCTTATATTAGAATTTAAAATATTTTATAAAAGTATAAAATTATTAATTTCGTTGATTTGATTGATTTCTAACTTTACTAAATATGAAGAATTTGAATGATTGAATATGATTATTGTTTTCTAAAATTTTATAATTTATATAAAATTTTTATAATTTTGCATAATTATATTTCATAATTAAATAAAATTTAAAAATTTTTCAGCCCTCCATCTAGAATGATAAAGGATCGTAGCAGGAGTAAAAGTCGTAGTCGTAGCCACAGTAGGGGCAGAAGTCATTCCAAATCACGATCCAGATCCAGATCCCGATCACCACCAATAAGACGTAGATCTAGGTCTAGATCAAGATCAAGATCCAAATCTAGATCTAAATCTCATTCTCCTCCTAGACAAGAACATTTATCACCATCTCGTCGAAGATCACCAGATAGAAGCCCTACACCACCATCATTCTTGTAAGTTAATTTTTAGAAAATTTTTTGTTTTGTTGTAATTTATCAATATAATTATTTCAGGAAATAACTGACAATGGTATCCTGTGTACTGAAAACATTTTTATGTTTATTAAAGTGTAATTTCTTTATCAGTATAATATTAATAAAGATAAAATTAGTCAAAGAATAAATGAAAAAATGGATAAAATATTTCCTCTCATAAATAGCATATATATTTGTATATAAGCTGACCTCCCTACTTTAGAATTTGAAAATCAGTAAAAATATGAAACCCATGTATAAACTGACCTCTCAGCTTTCAAATGTTAGAACAATATGACATTCATTGAAATAAATCAACAATTTTTTTTATAATTTTAAATATTTTCCAAATCCAATTCATTATTTGGAATAAATAAGGCCACTTTGACAAAATGCTAGACTTTACACTTATTGAACTATCACACGAGAAACAAAGAAAAAGCTGAATGGAGAATAGGATGCAATCATGATACATCATTTCTAGTCACCTTTCTCTACAATATAGTTTTATTGAAGTGTTTATTCAGCAGAAAATATCAAAGAAATATTAAAATTTTTCATTATTGTGAATCTCAAAAGCTTTTACAAAGTTTAAATGGATAAAAAAATTAGAATTAAAACACACAATGAAATTTTTCTAAAATACAAAACTGCTTATGATCAATTTAAATAAAGTTCTAACACAGTAAGCACTACTAGCAGTACTGCTATCCGTGCTTACTGTGTTAGAACACACAATGAAAATTTTGATGCAGCTAATGGGGTGGAAAACTAATCATTACATGCAATTGTTGAAAGTGTAAATCTAAATATGCATAAATTGTCAATTAGAAACATTGGAGATCACTATATTTCCATTTAATATTAACTAATGATTATTGGCTCATTAAAAAAGATTAATCTATACATTTCCAATCCCTTTTATGAAATGCTCAGTAAATTACTGTATATATTTGCATATAAGTTGATTCCCCAACATCAAAGTTGGTAAAAATGTGAAACTCATATATAAGTCAACCTTCAATTTAAACTGTTAGAACAATATGATATTCATTGAAATAAATCAATAATTTAATTTATAATCTTAAAAAATTTTCCAAATCTTCTTCACTATTGAAATAAATAAGGTCAATTAGACAAAATGCCAGAATTAAAGCATTGAAATGATAACAATGCAATGTGAAGGAAAAGCTGGATGAGTTATGTTGCATTTCTCTATACAAGTCAATTTTGATTTACAAGACTGCAATATAAGAAACTTTGATTTTTATAAGCAATATAATTTGTATTGAAACTCAATTTATAAACCTTTATTTTGATTTTATGAGAAATTTGTAATTAGCAAAAGTTTTAAAAGTTGAATGAGGTACTCCTTTTTAACACAGAGGGATTTTAAAGGGTGCCAATATCATCATCTATCCTTTTTTTCCATCAGGAATCTTCTTATAAAGTTTTCAAAAGGGTATAATCCAGTTTCTATCTCAGGTCTTCTTGGGTAAAAGCTATGTTTTTACTTAGTAATACTGCTAATTCTGTGAGAGGTCCAGTCATAAACTGACGGAGTTCATCTGACCAGGCCCAAACCCTACAGAAGAAAATTGGAGGTGTGGGCTTCCAAATTGAATTTGGAGTATACCAAGTGATAAGCTATAACTCATTATCAAGCAGCAATATAGTAGACAAATAGAGATGTCAGATTTTAAAGTAGTTAGAGAAATGGTTTTTTTTTTTTTTTTAATTGATGATTTTTGTATTATATTTCTTTATTGTGTTCTTGATGAAACATTTAATACCATATTATGTCATTGTTTTTTGATTAATATTCATAGTGAATTATTATGGTTGTTGTATTCTTACATTAAATATTTTATGAAATTGCTAAAGAATAGATATAGGCTTTTGGATACATTTTGTTTTTTTTTTCCAATTTTATACTGCTTTCCACTCGGAAATTAATAAACAGCAAGGCATTCCAAAAATAAACTGCTGACTGCCACACCATGTCTCATTGGGTCTGATAAGTGTCAAAATTGGATGCATAAACAGGGATCAAATCCTAATCCACTTCTTGAGAAATTCAAGAAATGGACTAGGATTCAGATTCCAGATTCAGCTCCAGCCTTTCAGTCCCAACCTCTACATTTCCACTAAGCTCTCCATGGATGGTAGACCTACAATATGGATTGAAATAGGACTACTTAGTAATCAATAAATAATTGGATACTAGCATTAAGAAAACAAATATTGTAAGATTGATGGATAGGCCAAGATTTCTTTAAAAGCATGTATAAGTGTGTGAATGTATTTGTGAATTGAACTTTGATAGCACAAATGATATATTACCTGTATGGTAATGTTGTCGTGTGAATGAAAATCTATATAACTGTTTTAGATCAGTAGCTTGCTTCTTTATTATGGATTTTTTTTAAAGAAAATTGTATTTTTAAGTTATTTTATAACAATTATCATTATTTATTGAAATAATTTTATCATAATTTATGTATTTGGATAGTATTTCAGTTTATTCCATTGAAAAATAGTTGGCATTTTTTTTAGCTCAGGAATACATTATTATAATTTTAATAGTAATTAATAATAATTTACTCTATGATTTATGAGCATTTTCCAAGAATGCTTAAATCTCATACCAGGCTCATCTGTAAAATAATTTTATTGAAAGAAAAAATGTTTCATTCAGCAGAAAATATCAAAGAAATATTTAAAATTTTTCATTATTTCCAAATGTAAACAAAAACATTTAATAAAGTTTAATCATGTGCTGGTGATTAATTAAAATTAAGCCTAATTAATATGCAATAAATTAAAATGATCATACCTCGTTGGTTCATATATATAGCATTTTTCACAACTTTTCATTCCATATATGAGATTGCAGAAAACATGATTTTTTTATATGAATATTTAGCCACCCAACAAAATGGATGATATTTTTAGATAGTCACATTTCCTCTGAACAAAACAAGCTATGAATGAAGAAATTTGGATCATATTTTCAGAAATAATTTATAAAAACTACGCATATTGTAATTTTTGTTCAATGAAATTACATCATATAATTATTTAAAAAATTGCATAAATTCTACAAAATATTGTCATTTTTATTAATATTTCTTATTTATTAACTTGTTTTACTTCGTTTATACAATTTTTAGTGATACTTTTTATAAATTTAAAAAATTTATATCAAAAATCTTATAACACGTACAAAAATGATCTCATCTCATACATAAACAGCTATAATATTCTTTACATTGCTCTAATTGGACCAAAATTAGTTTATTGTACCAACATCCCTAATACCACATGCAGTGGAGTAAAGTAAGCTTGATTGCAATTTCCCAGAAGCAAGTGGCTGCAGTAAAATAATAAAAGTGTCAAGCTCATTTAAAATGGCTAGAGGGGATATTTTACATTTATATTTTTGCATAAATTTCAGTGAAAATGAAATAAAAACAGAATAATTTAGGCATATTTTTGATTATTTCAATAGAATTAATCAATATTTTCTTATTATCTATAATATTTTTCAATTTTAACCGTTTTATAATTCTTTGTATGAAAAATTCAATTTTTAGTTAAAATTTCAAAAATAATATTTATATCATCTCAAAACTTGAATAACTTTGATATTAGACTACAAAATCAACAAGATGGAGTAAAAAAATCCAAATATTATCTAATCTGTTCAGTTATAAACAATGCTTATACATAATTTAAAAAAATATTTCAGCAACTGAAAAAAATTAGGAACCATCATCAAAAGTGGACATTTTCAAATAATTTACATGAAAAACTGATTCACAATAGCTGGATTAATAAAAATTAGGATTAAATTTTTTAATCCTTTTTTTATGGTTTTTTTTTTATCAATGTTTTAACATCTATACACATCAATGGAGTGAATGGCATCAATGGCAGTTAAACAATAAATAGATCAATTAAAATGCACAATGGATATTTCAGCAACTTATTGAAGTGGAAAGTCAATTTGCACACATGCATTCATTGGAAGCACAAATCTAATATCTGAAATCAGCTGAAAAATAATCATCCAGTATATATTTCATTGATCAATCTTCATCAATAAAGAGCAATCAAAAATTCATCAATGAAATAAATAAAGATCTTTTCTCTTCTCTGAAGATAGTTTATCTCATTTTGATTCCAAGGCCACAACTTTCTCCCGATTGATCAGTGGATTTATCCAAAGTAGCACCTAGCCTAGTTGTTATAGGTGATATTTCCTAGTGGTTTAACTCTACCATCCAATCTCAGTACATTATTCTTGTTTTATAAATGTTGTATTTGATGCAGTTTGGCCAAGATGATCCATTATATTATGAAACAAGAATACAGCACAAATCACTGATCAATTTAATTATATTCATTATGATCATAATTAAATTGACCAATGATTAGTGGGCTTTCAAGCATAGTAAGATAATAAATAGCATCTATCAAAAAAGCTCATGTACTGAAGCTTTCCCAAACTTTTCCTTGGTATCAGGTTGGTTCAACTCAAGTTTTTGAAAATACCCAAATTTCAACAATGCTAATCCAAGTGCTCAAATTTTTGCAGAACACTTATGACAAATTTCCAGAATGTTAATTGAGAATCATTACATTAATATAATATAAGGTATAGTAAAAAGTAATCCATTATTTTTGCATGAAATTGAAGGTTTTATTTAACATACTTAGAATGATCTGATTTAGGTCAAATATGCGCCGTTTTGTTCGATAACTTGTTGCCATTTTGAAGGTAATTCCATTATGCCTCTCTCATAGAAGCCCTTGTCCCTATTGGCAAAAAACTGGGACAGTTGATTTTCACAAGCCTCTCTTGGGGCGAATTTTTCACCAGCAAAATAGTTCGCCATGGACAGGAACAGGTGGTAATCACTTGGTGCCAGGTTCGGACTATAAGGTGGATGCATAAGAACCTTCCAACCAAGCTCCTGGAGCTTTTGGCTAGTCACTATCAATGTGTGTGGCCTGGCATTGTCTTGATGAAACACAATTCCTTTCCTAGTGGCCATTGGCTGCTTCTGGGCGATTGCTTCCTTCAGATGGTCCAATTGTTCACAGTACAGGTTCGAATTAAGAGTTTGACCGTAGGGGAGCAGCTCATAGTATATGATTCCTTGCCAATCCCACCAAATGCACAGCAAAACCTTCCTGGCCGTCAATCCTGGCTTGGCCACCGTTTGCGCCGAATCACTGCGCTTCGACCACGACCGTTTTCGCTTGATGTAGTAAGTGATCCACTTTTCATCGCCAGTCACTATCCGCTTCAGAAATGGGTCGACTTTGTTGCGATTCACAGATGGAAATTCGGTCCATGAGGTTTTTTTGCGTTAACTTGTGGCACCCATACGTTCAGCTTCTTTTTTATCCAGCCTATTCCAAATGATTCCAAACGGATTTTTGTGCAATGTTTAGCTCCCGGGCAATAGAAACAGTGCTTATATGCAGTCGGACTCAGCCATTTCGATGATTTTATCCACATTTTCGACAATTGGCCTTCCAGAGCGTGGTGCATCTTTGATATCGAAATTACCGGAACAGAATTGACGAAACCAAAACTGTGCTTGATTGGCTGTTACAGTATCAGAACCATAAACACTATTCACATTTTCAGCCGCCTGGCTTGCGTTTTCACCTTTATCGAAGAAAAACTGTAAAATATAGCATATTTTCTCTTTGCTGGTGTCCATCTTTGACGTGAGCTCAAACAAAACTGAGTCAACCATTCACAAAACTGTCGAAATGTACGAAATGTCAGCTTTCTAATGCCATCTAGTGTAAACCGATCGGACTTTTAGAGCATAAGATACAATTTATTAAAGCCATCTATTGGAAAAAATAATGGATTTCTTTTTAGTAGACCTGGTAATAATTATGTTTCAGTTGATAAATTATCATCAGTGGTGGATCATAGATCCAAAAAAAAGTGGGGCCAGGTTTTAGATTAATAATATAATATCAGGATTTTAGCATAAATAATAAAACAATAAATATATCTATCTTTACATTATTTATCTAAACAAATTATGTAAAAAATGACAAGTCTATGATGTTAATTAGCAAAATTATGAAGGAATACCATGATGACAGATTGAAAATATGTAATTATAATAAATCTATAGTCGACGACAAGTTAAGAATGTAGCACTGTGGAAGATATGCC
>AYEL01069181.1:0-80387 GCA_000484575.1 Olivierus martensii
CATTAATTATGTTTATGATAAATTATCAATTAATAATAACTTAAATATAATCAATAGAATGTTTGTATGAAAAATTATATAAAATATCTTTATCTTAAAATATTTAAAGCAATTTTTAGCTAATTTTTTAAATGCTGTATTATATATGTAATTTTTAATTACCTTATATATTTTACATTTTTAACATAAATTATTTCGTATATGTGCTTGTTAACTTTTCTTCAGGTAACCTTTATAAAGCTGTCTATCTTTACTTGCTGATAAAAAATTATTAGGTTATTCCAGATACGTTAGAAAGCTGAAATTTCGTTTGCATATAAAGAAAAACGTCTAAAAAATCCAGAAAAGTCTCAACATGCAAACTTTTCATTACCTTCCGTCCAAATTGATGCTTCTACCTAGTAACCAATTTTAAATACGAAAGAGAAAATACCTAAGATATTTTTGCAAAAACTTTCACGAGTCTGCTTTCGAAACTGCACGGATAAAATAATAAAATTTTCCACTGATAGTAGCAATAATATGCTTTTATACTTAAAATACTGATACGCATATTATAACAATGTTTAAATTTTTCGTCAAACAAGTATGTATACCTTTTCACTAATAGTAAGCACCTCTCCGTAATTCATTAACTTGTTGTAAAAAGCCATTAATTTTATCTATTAATTCACAGTAAGCCATTTTCTAACAACTTTAATTTGTCTAGAATGTAGCTAATTTTGTTCTTTTAATAAAAAAAAAGACTAAGCTAAGTAGAAAACGCCATTATTTCATGCTTGAATTATGGAAAGATGTCCACTACCAGTACTAGGATTTTATGTTGACATTATACAATATAATAAATCTGATAAAAATTTTTGATCAGAAAATAAACTACAGGTTAAAGTTTAGATCACTTCATCTTTCAGTTTGTTTCATATTTCTTCAACTCTTATTGATTTCCATGATCAATCCATTTAGGCAAGCATCCAAATTTTAACTCCATAAACAGATCAAAAATTTTCCTTAAATTGTTTCTACGTTCCACAGAATATTCCGTTCGTTGATGACTCATCGTATTACTTTATTAATTTCATAAATGCACGCTAAAAATGATTTTTAATCACTAAATGTTTATTTTCCTTGCATTTGAATAATTAACCTCTTACCGTAGTTAATAATGTTTTATTAATTGCATAAATTAAACATTTATCGATTCTATTAATTTAATAAATAAACAACGCTTCAGCGAATAGATATTTCAAAAACAATTGCAATTAACAATAACTTAATTATCGAAATCATTCAAATTTTGCGATCATTTAAATAGACTTATTTGAAACTTGTAAAGGGAAAAACAAAACACGTAATTAGTTTACTGAAGCAGTAAGAAATTATTTAGAGTCAGCATGGCATTAAGTTTTATTAGCAGTCATAATGTTTTTTTTTTTAACGTAAAATGCTTATTCCAGCGACAAATTGAGAGAAATTACAGGAAGTCAGGTATATAAATTTTTATAACGAGCCTTTTTTTAAAACCTATTTTGCAAGTAAAGAAATGAAAAGTATAGGGTTTAAAAGATAAAGTAATTAAGAACACATTAAGATAGGTAAATTTTGCTTTATTTTCCTATCCCCTAAATAGTTTTCAAACGAAGTTAAGATATTAATGTATTTATATTACTTGTTAGAATCTGACCTAAATAAAATACGATTAAGTTTTGTGCTAATAATCACATTATCTCGGGTAATGAAAACGTTTTCCAATAGAAATTCAGTTGGGTAAATATTCTTAATTATTCTTTCACAGAAATTATTTTAAAACTAATCTAAATAAATATTTTTCACCAGTATTAAGAGTTTAAAAAGTGTTTAATTGGAGAATAAATTTTCTTCTGGCGATATAATAATTGTAATATTATATTATTCATAAATATAGATACTGAGATAAATTTGTGGATTAAAAATGAATTATAAAATGATATCAACTAAACGAATGAATTATTAGATCTTTCGTATAAATCTACAATAGAAGTAAAGATTAATAGGAGCAAAGGGATTATTACGTCTGGATATAGTTTATAATTAATGTAAAATAAATATTAAGTGGAAATTTAATATATAAATTTTGCAGTTTTGGTATAAATAAATGCCATTATTTACATGACGATTTGAAGTTATCAAACGAAATGAAAAAGGTCCAATCAATATTTTACGTTATTATAATGCTTGATGTTTGTTGCAGATATTTTCAAAATACTTAGAAAAATAGTCATTGATATATCAAATTTATCAAGTCTGAATTAATATTTCCTGTTATCTAACAATGATTATTAGAGGATAGCAATATGTATCAGCTGTCCTGCATATCACATAGACATCTGCACGTTAAAAAATGCAGATATTTCCATTATTATAAAGATACGAATAGAAATTTATAAGAATGTTAATACTATTGAATCTTTAATATGTATTCATTTTATATAAAACTCAATATCATCTCTTAAATTTCGCTATGTTAAAAGAAGAAATAAAACTATAGATAGGAAATATAGAGATGTAGATAACTTAAGTCGTCATATCCAAATCTATACCTATGAAGAATAAACAACTTTTTAGATATATAAAATCAAACATTCCTAAATATTTATGCAAATGTTTTATAAAAATTTAAAAAAAGTACATAATGGCATTGGATTATTCTTTTCAAATTCAAAGAATTTGAAGACATTTTCATAGCTTCGCGACCAAATCTATATTCTATATTCGCGATCCAAATCTGTAATATAAATTTCAATTTTCGTATCTTTTATAAAAGATCTTTGTGCGACTTCAACATATTTAATATAATTTTACAAAAATATTTTTTGAGTTATATTTTATAACATTCGAGGAATGTGAACCAAAAGAATGAAATAGCATAACATTAGCTTTTAATTATTAATCCAATTAATAATACCTAAAATTGCACGAAATTATGCAAAAATTTATTTAAACAGTATTTATGTTTGAGATTGTGATCAACTTTATTTTCATTTATTTAAAAATTTTCTGGACATGTTATAACACGTTAATATAAAAATATATAGATTTGAAAACAATATTCAATATAAAATCGATATAACTGTGTTCCCTTTTATCTAAATTTTTAATTATATATTTTTATATTAATAAAAAGTAGTTGCTGTAAACTAAAAATAAAAATAAATTAAAAATAGAATTATTATTACTTATCGTAACATAAAATAGAGAATGTTAGACAAAATAAAATCCGTTAGCTTACTTTGTCTCACTTTATCCTTCTTAAATGTAAGTAAGTTGTTTATCAAAGAAAAAATACTTAATACTTATGTACTTTCCATTAATATTAGTTTGTTCCAGAAAGAAAACATGATAATCACCTCACCGTGCCTGTAATCACTGCTATTAAGTTTCTTGTTTTCACTCAGCAAATTTAAAATCAAAATATGAGAAACTTTAACAGATCCGTGACTGGAGTATTGTGTATCGATCCGCCATCTTGAAAATGGCTGTTATCTAAGTTATAACACAGTAATTTTTCACAACTTATGCCGTAATCACTGCTATTAAGTTTTTTGTTTTCACTCAGCAAATTTACATTAAAATCAAAATATGAGAAACTAACAGATCCGTGACTGGAATATTGTGTATCGATTCGCCATCTTGAAAATGGCTGTTATCTAAGTTATAACACAGTAATTTTTCACAACTTATGCATTTATATTCAAATTTACAGTTTAATGAGAAACATAATGCAATTAAAAATAGCATATTTACTTTATTTTCTGTCTTGTTTCAATTCAAATCAAAATTATATTCATAAATAGATCTCATATTTTGAAAATAATTATTTTCAGATAGAATAGTATGTTAATTTATAGGCCATTAACTACTTATCTATGTATTAAATGTCAAAAAGTAATATTTATTATTATATATGCTCAAATTTATTAAATACTTTTCTCCGATTAAATATTAACTCTATAATTTGATGTTTTGAAGACATCTACTATTTAGAATTTTACTTTGTTTGTATTTATCTTTTATCACATTTCTGATTCAAGATAAATACAAAATAAAATTCTAAATTATCATAAAGTATGTATAAGTTTAATAGATTTATTTAATATTAGTCTCATGGCGTTTATAATAATAAAAATAATTAAAAGCGCGAATATAAAAATAATACCACTTTGTCATTTTTTTTTAAATCTTATAAATAAATATAAAAATTGTTTACATTAAAAATAAGTTTATATATTAAGACATCATTAGAAATGTAGGGCTAAACAGTTATTTTTCCAATAGAAAGTGTATATTAATCATGATTTCAGTTCCACTCTCAGTGTACAACTTAAACAAGCAAGAATGTTTTTCATTGCAATATTTTCTCCATATATAGATGTTATTATTAAAACTTAAAATATTTATAATAACATATTTTTGCGATAAATTAATATCGATTATATGTATGTTTAAGGAAAATGAATAAAAATTTATTCAAGCTCTTAGGATAGACAATCTGATGGTACAATTAGAATTAAAATCTGGCATACTCTTTTTCAATTAATAGGCATATAAAATACAAAATATTTTGACTACATAAAAAGATTTTTTGAATTATTTCTGTTAAGTTAGAAACGTATTTTATGTATTTAATTTGTTCATAAAATATTGCCTTATGTTAAATATAAATGATTGTTTTAAGAACTTACCGAGTCAATGCATATGGTAAACTTCAAAAAAGTACATTAATATCAAGGAAAGGTTAGTAAACAATTTATAATGGATTAATTTTAAAAATGAATTTTTAATAACTTTACAATGTCATGTATTTATTTTGATATTAATTAAATTATGAAATTTTTAATACTGTTTACAAGCAGGCATTTTGTAAATACGCAGGTTATTGATTTGAAAGTTTAAAGAGCAATCATTCCAAATAGAACTATTTTGATAGGGTACCACTGATTAATTACTTTAAATAAATCTTATTAACCTATTTAATTACAATCTGGTGGAACAGTTAACTGGTAATTACTGTCAATAAGATACATCAAGAGACTATATCTAATTATTTAGATAAAGTACAATTACAATTCAATGTTTATAGAAGTCAACATATATACTGTTTATTATTGAATTTTCTATTTACATGTTCAATCTCGAAATAAATAATTTTTTATGTATTTATATATTTATATGGCCTTATTAACATTTTAGTTGTTAGGAAAAAAAAATCATAAACATTCCATAATTAGAAAAAATTTAGTATTTAAAGTGTTTTTGTCAACGAAATTCGTATTTACGAATAAAAAAAATGGAGAGATCGAAATTCATCTAATAAATAAAAGGTTTCATATTATTAAATGAATTATCATAATAGTTGTGTCTGTAAATTAATTATCTACTCAAAAAAATCTAATATATAAAAGAAATAAGTAGATACTGTAATTTGTTACAACTTGGAAACAGTTACTTGATTGAAAATCAGTGACGAAAATAAATAATATTAAACGACATAAAATATCTTTTTTCAATAATTAGCTTTCATTTTATATATATTGAATATTTCGGATTAGATATCATTTATATTTTTTAAAGGAAATATTTAAAAATAAAATTTTTGCCTTCCAACATATGTGTTAATATATGTCGTCAATACTATACGTCAATCATGTAGTTGGGCACAAAATACTTGTATTTTTTGCCCAACTATGTTGATATTTTCGGAGAAGTTTAAATAACATCGGTATAAAATGACACTTATATTGTAAATTTGATATAAATCGGTTGCTACCAGCGTTTAGGGAAATGGTATTCCATATCATCCTACTAATAAAAATTTAATTTTGGCTCAACTGTGTTGAAATCTTTAGGGGATTCTTATGCCACTTAAGAAATATCTATCTTCCAAAACTTGTCGAAATCGATTGAACGATTGTTATGTTTTTGAATAAAGGGAGAGAAGAAGAAAAGAAAAAAGGTGGTTTTTATGGACGATGTTTGTATTTTCTTGAAACTAACTACTCTTTATTTTTATTAACTGAATTTGGCATTTCAAATTTGCTGTTCTATGCCTTGTTATCGAATATAAATATTTGGATTAATAAATATTCAATATTTAACGAAAATTAAAGTTTATTGTAATAATTCTTGCAATAGGAGACAGTCAGGAATTATTTTATCTCGTCAAGAGTCATTCCTATAACCTTTTCCTATTTTAATTGGAACTTCATAATTTAGTTTAATCGAACTGCTGAATTGTTTTCAAAAAGCTTCGACTGTATTTATAAACTGATAGAACTATCAACAATTTTTTATGAAAAGTTAAAAATATATATATACAGTATTTTACATAATCTTATATTGTTCTCCCTACTTTTTTTAAGTTGGATATCCTCTTTTACATGACTTAGTATCATATTTTAAATGCATATTGATTAATTTGCAAATCTTCAAATCAAAACTTGCAAAAACAATTTTTATATATTATTTCATCGTAGAATGAAATCATACTTCTGATTCTTCGTCACATGAAGGATTGTGATTCGATCCTGAATTCTTCAAATGGAAATCTGTCAGTCATTTTTATATGATTGTCCATCTGACGATAAATTCTGAATATATTTACTCATAAAACTGCAAGGGGTCAATATCCCCGCCTAAAATATTTTCTGGAAAGAAATCAAAAGTTATTATTAAGGAAGATTATCCCTTGCTGTCCTAATGAATGAACATGAATAATAAAGAATAAGATATTTTTATAATAAAATGATTAGAATGATCAATTTTACAATTAAGTTATCATTTAATTCTTTAAGTTATTCTTCGAATAAATACTTTATACAGTATATTGTATGCAAAGGAAAGATAATATTGTACAAAATTAATACTAGAAGACTAAAATAATATTTCTATATATAAATGAATAAAAAGTTTCATGTTTTCACGTCACAGTTGCTCTATGTATTCCTCTTCATTTAATTTCATTGCTTTTCATTTGGCTAGTTATTTGTTTTTATATTAATTAATTATATATACAACATTATATTTAAACAATTTCAATAATTATAAGTATAGTATTGTAAATTATCGATATGAATAATTATAATCATAAAATAATTAGTATAATGTGGCATTTCTGTGGTATGTATGACATCTCTCTTAAGATAAGAGAAGAATTAAAAGAAATCGTAAACTTTTAAACCAAATTTATATTACATAATTTATTTTATTCTTTATTGCAAGTTATAAGTTCATAAATTAAAAGATAATATTAATTACAATGCGTTTAACTTTTTCTAATTGCTCAATATAAATCCTCAAGAAATTTTTTCTTTTATCTAATTAACATAATTGTGTTTGTAGCAAGAACATGATTTATATAAAATAACAAACTCTAAATAAAGTTAACATATAACTGTTGAGTTACATTCTCTCTAGTTGCTACATGAATTGCAACTATCTTGATGATTTATAATACTTTCGTGAGTATAATTTTATAAGTCTGTGTATATCGTGTTACAGATAATTGTTTCTTTTCAGCTCCTATTATAACAACTGTTTTATATAATGTAAATTTCTCCTTAAAACCGAGAATTGAGATATTTGATATGCCTTTGGAGAAAAGTAATTTTAGTTGAAAAAAAGTAAACTCAAAGATTTTTCAAAACATTTTCAATAGCCATCCACTTGGCTGATTTGCGACATTGATTGACTTGTTTATATTTTAACTTTTTTACGAATTTTCATTATTATATTTATCTAATAATCAATCAATAACTACCGAAACAAAAGGATAATATTGCAATAATCATATATCAATAAATATTTTAGAGTTAGCTTATATTTTGTCCGTGACAACTCTATGTTTCGAAAAACAAACTTTATCGTTTTTTCAAAGTTCTTCTGCATTACAATTGTAAATTATTGAAATTTTTTTTTAGTTTCCCTTTTTTAAATTCATTTTCAGTTATCAAATTTCAATTCGAGCTTCAGAAAAATTTAATCATTACTGTATTTTATTTTTTATTTTTATCAGCCGTAGAAATTCGACTTCTATATTATCAAATATAATAAATATTTAAATATAACTTAGTTATCGCTTATTAATAACAAACTTATTTAATTTTTGTATAAGTAATAATTAATTATTTTGTGTTGTGTATATATATTAGTTTTTTAAATAAAATAATCAACGGCAACTTATGTGCATGAATTATTCTCGAAATTGTTATAAAAATATCTTTTAATCAAATAACAAACTTGTATTATTTAGTAACTTTTACGCAACAGTAAATTTATTTCTTTTTAAATTATTTCATAGACTATGATTTAAAAAATAAGAATTTATTTTTCTCTAATTAATAAACTTCACTGAAGTAACTTGGTAATTTTTTCTATAGCAAAAAATATTCTCTCTCAACGCACGGAATAAATGATAGAAATAATCAATCGATAATTAGATAAATCATGAAGATAATTATGAAAACTAATCTATTTTAATTTTTTTTTATTTGAATAGACAATTTTTGTTGATAAAATAATTTTATATACAGTGGCATATTAATTATCAAAACTAATCTATTTTAATTTTTTTTTTTATTTGAATAGACAATTTTTGTTGATAAAATAATTTTATATACAGTGGCATACAAGTGGCCACTTAACATTTTCAATTATTAGTTAAGAATCTTTGGAAGTAATTAAGTCGAAACATTGAAAATATTTTCATGAAGTCGGTCTTTAAAATGAGAGAAAACCTATTTGTTACAAATTCAGGATATAATTTCATATTTAATTAATATAGAATTAATGATAAATGCGCTTAGTATATCCAATTTTATCGTTTAAGTTGAAATTCTTTAATTTAAAATTTATGCTAAAAACAGTTGCATAAATTATGTAGCCTATGTTATAAATACCGATAATACTTATTTATGCAGAAAATAAAATATTATACGATTATTGTATAAAAAATATTAATTAGTTTTGCAGTTTGTTGAATATTGTTGAATATAAATAATTAATATTTAAAATTTATTTATACAATATTAATACAAATTAGTTAAGTAAGACAGTAACAGCAATTTCAATTTCCTATTAAAAAATGTGATTTTTCTAACTTAACTGTAGAGAGTTATAAATTTTGTCATCTCTTCTTCTAATTTGGAAATCAGTTTTGATTAAATTTTGATATATGCTTCTGAGATAATAAATAGCTTACCTTTATTTCAAGGAGCTTTATAGAAACATTTATCAAAATGTTTTCTTTTCGTCAGTTTAGTTCTTGTTTATTTTAGATACTTTATCCCAGTTAAGAATTCCATTCGGTGCTTTACTAAATTTCGCTAAAAAAAAATGAAATATGTAAAATTTTCTTTTGATAAATAAGTTATATCATCTATCTTGTAGTGTTTCTTTACTATTTCGCTAAGTCGTTTTGAAATTCTATTTTTCAAAATATACTCGTTTGTTTTGATCGATTGCTTTATTAAAGATCATTTAACAAGCTTATTGACCCAAATGGTATCAAAATTTATTGTCCGTCTCGTTCACCAAACTGTAAGAAGTTCTACTATAATATGTCTTCTATAGTTTTCACTCTTAAAATTTGTTATAACTTATTTAAAATAAGAAAATAATTGCAAAAGTTATCAGTTCTTTTTCTGTGTAAGTTTTACATCAAATTTTGCAACTGTGATTAAAAATTGTATAGAAAGATAGTCATTCGAAGTAGTTCTAAAAAAAAACATGTAAACAGACTATAGAGATCTGATATTCCACACAGAAGTAAGATATTTAATTAAAGTGAAATCCAAGTAACATAATTAATTGACCATAGAAATGATTTATTGAAAAACTTGATATAATTAATGCCATAGTTAAGTATACAATATTCTATATATATATTTTATTGGGAGGAAAACTTATAATAAATAAATAAATAATAAGATAAAAAATTTATATCGAGATTAATATATAACATGCATGTTATTGAATTAATTTTTAATGAATTTGACTCATTGTGACATATCCCAATAACAATGATTCAATCAAACACAATTAAAAGGGCTGTAACCGAAATTAAGAAGATTAACTTTCTAAGAATAGGCAATGAAAGCATTCTTAATATATCTATTTTACTTGAAGATCGATAACATCTATGTCTAAATCGAACTTTATCATGGCATTAGACCATAAACATCAAATAAGCTTGTGATGTAATGAAGCTTCTCTCTTTATTCTAAAACAGTGTATTACTGATATTAACTTATTTGACTTTTGGCTAAAACTTTATGCTAAAATATATTCTGAATTTTGTGTTTAAAACAAAAATGATACAATAAAATAAAACAAATTATTAAACTTACAATTAAAATATAATTTGTTTGTTTCTGAATACAAATATTAAATTTTAAATAATAGATAATGATATAATTTTACAAGATGATATAATTATTATCAGTTATTTTTCTGAAATGTAAATTTTTAACCATAAAAAATACAATTAAAATTAGAAATAACTTTTAATAGAGCTATTTGCATATTTATAAATATTTTAAAATACAAAATATGAATAATAAACGAAAAAAAATTAGTTAATTTTTGACTTCAAAAATTGTTTAAGCACATCAATCATTAGCTGTTATCGTGACACATGCATAATAATAGGCAATGATTAGCAGAATGTGATTGTCAGAACCATTACATCGTAAAGACCTTTACGGTCTAATGGGTGTGGCAGATAATTGATTAGTCAACCCAAGTTAAAACTGTAAAGAGTTATTTGATTTTCATTTAAGTGAACAGCACTCAATATTTTCGTTTTGATCAATGACTCGGCGTAGTAAATATCAAATTTCAAAAATATGTTGCTTTAACTACAGATGCGTAAAAGTTGTTTTAATTATTATTTTAATATATAAAGCAAATATGTGATAGATACAATCAAAAATGTTTAACTAGAAGTTTCTTTAAAGTTTTTTTTTTGTTGATATGAATAAGAATAGAAATTAAAAAGAAAATAATGCATAATTCAGTGAATTGCAATCAATGAAAAGTAAACTAATATTGAAATTTAATTTATAGAAAAATTTCTCTTAAATGTATATTAATTTATTCAATCGAAAATACTCATTTTAGAAAATTAGTTTACATTTTTTCGTACATTTTTATTCTAAATAAAGAATTTTTTCCTTAAAGAATTATTTCATAAAAATCATTATCAATTATTATTTCCGCTTAAATTATTATATTATTTTTATTTTTTCGGCATATTGCATGAATACAACGAATATGATAGACGAATGAATGCTAACAGCGGTATAGCCAGGAATTAATCTCGAATTAATGCAAAATCAAGATAGATATATTTTTATATCATTGCATACGAATGGATAGATATATAATGATTAATAATAAAGCTGTTGGCATTTCCAATTTATATATACGTGACCAAAGCTTTAACATTAACAATCTAGAGCACTATATATATAGTACATTTTTCCTTTTGGCTAGGTTATTGAATGCAAAAATTATAAATATATAGACACAAATTTATCAATGCTAAACAATAACATTATTTTGCCATTAAATTCTGCCAAAATTAACTTTCATCGCAGTTTTATTCAAATTATTTGGTTATACTATTTTT
Source organism: Olivierus martensii (assembly GCA_000484575.1). Classification (NCBI taxonomy): domain Eukaryota; kingdom Metazoa; phylum Arthropoda; class Arachnida; order Scorpiones; family Buthidae; genus Olivierus; species Olivierus martensii. Next base: position 11,663 of record AYEL01069181.1, read on the forward strand.
AGTCCAATATTCTATTTATAAGAAAATGTTAAAGGTTAATAATAGAACAAAATTATTATCTACATTAATATTAGATAAAGCTTATATAAAAATAAATTTTTTAATTATAATAAACAATATTTTATTTGCGAATTTTTATTGATTAAACTTAAAATCTGCTCTTTTTTTAATCAATACAATTTGATTTATTTATTTATTAGATTTTTCAGTACATTTTTATTAATTTTTACAGAATGATTGCATGTTTATCATATTATTATGAAAAATTTTAAGATCAGTTTCGCGAATATTAATATTAAACTTTAGCATGATGTCTTATGTATATTCTGCTCAACTGTTAAAATTTATACAATTTTTAGCTTTATGATAAATGAAATGCTAAATTTATGTCCTTATGCATTAGATTTATCATAATAATTTTTTTAATAAAACAGGAAAACAGATTATAAATAAAAATTGATATATAAGTTATAAATTTTGCAGCATGTTTACTATAAGTAGCGTAAAATAGTTTCTTTTATATTTCTATTGATTTTATTATCCTGAAACTTTTCGATAACTTCACACGACAGAAGTTATACTTTCTGTAAATCTTCAAAAAATTTGATCAAATCAATAAATAATTTTAAACTAGTTTATAAAATTAAGTACTGTTGATTTTATTATCCTGAAACTTTTCGATAACTTCACACGACGGAAGTTATACTTTCTGTAAAACTTCAAAAAATTTGATCAAATCAATAAATAATTTTAAACTAGTTTATAAAATTAAGTACTTAATTAGATTTCGATTACAATATTTAAATTATAAATAATTAGTTTTGAATATTTGTAAGTAATATAATCAAAATTGTCGCTTAGTTTATAATAGAGTAATTTGTTTTAAGAGCATTGTAAAAGTGCTTTTAATTAAATTCTAGGTCGGAGATATTTCATTATGAATAATAATAATTAAGTGCAAACAAAATCTTTCCCTACTGGAGTTACAAGCAATATTAATTAAAACTACACAACGAAATCTGTGCTGATAAGCAAATATTACATGCCAACATTTTGTTTTGAAATATTTAGAGCACCGAAAATGATTTGGTTCAAAAATATTTAAAGAGAAAATTTTATAAAGGAGAGAAAAATAATAATAAAATATTAAATTTGAATTACAAAATGTGAAAATTAAACTTTAGTATCACGTATGCAAGTATTTAATATTTTCCCGTATAAATATGCATTTCAATGAATATTAACGTAAATTTTTCATCGTTAAAATTAATTATATTAGATAAGAATGAAATAAAAATATTAAAAACTCTTTCGAATTTCACTTTGATAATTTTTTATTTTATTTGACCTATTTTCCAATTAATGTTTGATATATATTTTTCCTCTTTCACAATTTTATTTCTAAATATAAAAATGAAATCACAGAATTTTCTTCGGGAATGGCATCAAAATCGCTCTCAATAATCAAATAATATTGTAAACTCTTACTAACCTGGTAACGTTTAAAGAGAAGAATAAATTGATAAAAAAATCTGGTTAAAGTCCTTCTCAGAAGAAAGAAAAATGATGAACAATTGTATTTACCAAGTGTCCCATAACCATTTCAAATGATTCGCTCCGAATATTGCAAACAATGGTACAGCAAATGGTACCCTTGGCGCATCTCCTAAAAATTGCTGCACCAGCACTGATGGTTGCTGATATTGCCACGTTAAAACTCTATGTCTTTCTCGATAGTATATTGTGAAGTTTGAGTAAATCCCAAAGTTTTTTTTTAATAAATATCGAAAAGATAAACACAGTTAATAGGCCATAAATCTTAGGAAACAGAATTGAAAAAACTAATATGCCAGGTATTAGTCATATATGCAAATTAAAAATTGTGGATCGAAAATTTTATTATTTAGATATATATTTTGAAGGTCTATGAGTTTATAACCGATTTATTTTTGCTTATTTTTCTATTTTTTAATGAATTTTGAAATTTGTATGAATATATTATTTTCAGTTTAAAATCAAATATAATAAATTTATATAATGATGGTTATTAATCAACCGATATTTAGATTATATTTAATTGTTGAATATTTTTTAAGTTACATCATCAAATTTTAATTTCTATCGATATTTTACAGAAGAATATGTTCACAGCAGAAAGATTTTCGAATTTAACTCATATAAGAACATTTCTTAAAAATATTGGAGATGATTTAATTACCAATAAAGTTTATGCTGTCTAAAAAATTAGTAAATTGTATTCTATATTTATGTAAACAGAACAGATAAAATTTATTGAAATTGTAAGGTTATTTTTGATTATATTATTCTGATAATATCACTTAATTTTGAAGAACATCACCCAAAATAATCTAGATAGTATCAATGATATAATCAAAACAATTTTTTCTTTGAATAAAATATATTATCCAAACCGTATTATTCAACTATATTATAGTAATATATAATTTACAAAATTAAAAAATAATAATTATGAATGGATTTTTTCTATGCCATTATATCTATATATTAGTTTTCGTGTAAAATATAACATTTTGGTTCGAATATGTAAGTTCATAGTAAAATTAATGAAAATTTGATGGTGATAATTAAGTATTAACTATAAATAATATTTTTGTTTATTTAATACGAAATAAATCATTTTATTTTATTTTTCCAAGTAAAAAAAAAAAATCCAATAATCATCGAAATGAAAAAGTTTAATCATGAAACATTGTAAAATTATATAAATCTTGCATTCTATAAAAACCTATTCAGGATTATTCTAATTAATGTATCGAAAATTAGAAATAATATAAAATAAAGTTTTAGTCAAAGAAATAATATAAAATTAGAAATAATATAAAATAAAGTTTTTTATTAACTTAAAGAATAAAAATTTGAGAAATCTCCACATCTGTTCTAATGAATTTCACGTTTATAGGAAATCCATATAAAATTTACCATAATGAACACAAAAAGAGATCTTATCTAATAACGGAGAACTTTTATTTCAATCTACTATTTGAAACTATTTTTCTCCTTCAGATCTAATGCTTATCTTCCTATACTTTTTATTGTAAACAAACTTAAAGAATAAAGGATCGAAATCAATCATGAAGAATGCGCTATTTATTTATTTTTCTTTCTATATTACCAGGATAGAAATTTGTGACTCTTCTAATTATTGTAATTCTAAACAGAATAATTTAGTTGTGTTTTATAAATAAGAAGCTTGTTTGTGTTTTTTATTAGAATAGAAACAATCCTACTGCATTAAATAAATATTATTTATTCGTTATACATTTGGATAATTCAACATATCCTTCAAGAAGAATTTTAACAATATATTAGTATTGGCCAAAGTTTTTCATTTATATGCACAATAAACAAATTTAGTGAAAGAGGAGTGCCGCATCTTAAATTATAACATCATAGTTATTCTTTATTAATTAACGGTACAATACGCAAAAACAGGTAGATGAAACTTTGCGTGAAAAATATGAAGCTGAAACATTACCCATATAGTATTTAATTAATATACTATTAAAATTGTGTGCTGAAAACTATAAAATGGCATTATAAAGAGAAGTTTTGATATTAGGAGATGATTTTTTTGTTGATAATTCCTAAAAATTCATCATATGTTCGTATTAATATGATTCTTTTGTTTTTATTTACAATAAAAATATTATCATCTATTTTATATTTGAAAGTTCTATAATATGAAAAAGATAAATTATAGTAATAAATACAGTGAGCACAGATATTTATAGTAACAATTTTTATTAATTTCTTCGGGTTCCTAATTAAATTAAAAAAATTGTCATTAATGAAATCCTGGTTCACTAGTCCTGAGACAATTGTCTACTACCTGGTTCACTAAACCAATGACAGTTGTCCCTGGTGAGTAATTTGAAGATGTTAATTGACTAGTAAAAAATATATTTATTTATTTTAATTTTAATAATATAATTTTTAAAAATGATTTGCAAAATTAAATTTATTTTTGACGAAATCCTGGGCCCTTATCTACTACCTGGTTCACTAATCCAATGACAGTTGTCCCTGGTGAGTAATTTGAAGATGTTAATTGATTAGTAAAAAATATATTTATTTATTTTAATTTTAATATATAATTTTTAAAAATGATTTGCAAAATTAAATTTATTTTTGACGAAATCCTGTGCCCTGCCACAAATAGTAAGCGTGCAATACTTTAATCATTACTGCTATACAGTATATGCATCTATTAAATTTGAATAAATTGTAATATGTACCTTTAATTCTTAAGAACATGATATGAAAGACTTTAATAGATTGGCAAATTTATATTTTCTGTCTAATTATTTTCTAACGGAAAAGTAAAAATAGAATTTACCAATGTAAATTTTTTCATCAATATATTAAAATCCTAAATTACAAATTAGTAAATTTTAATGTTTTTGGTTGCTTACAGCAGAGTATTTTCTGTTTATTGATTATGTCATGCATACGAGTATACCAGTTTGTAATTTTTTTAATATTTTACTAAAAGTTGAGAGAGGTTAACAATAAAAATAATAAATTGCATTCACTAGAATAGATAAATATTAAATATATATATAAAATTATAATAATAGAATAAATAAATTATGCCATTTTTCATTAATTAATGTAAAGTGAACATAATTAATCAAATTATTATTTTACTGTCATTTGAAAATTCGCTGTGTGGATGGCATTTCTCTTATTATTATTATTATCGTTATAAAACTTTATTTTATATTATCTGGAATAAATCGTTATTTTAATCAAATTATATATTATTTAAATTAATTTCGACATAATTTTAGTTTTGTAATTAGAACGTGAAAAATTTGTTGAATTAATGAAAATTTTTCTTTACTGAATTACTAAGATGTATTATATATTTATAGCATTCAAATTTGATTATGTCACATACAATTACACAGTATAGCGGTTTAAATGTCACAGAATGGTTATTCTAAAGTTAACTTGTAAAGCTCTATTAGGTTCAAAACGTTGAAGGAAGGAAATTACATAAATTATACAGAAACATGTCATTTTTATCAACGTTAACACTCAGTCGGAAATATCTTCCTAAAATGCTATTCGCACTCTAATTTAGATGACATTTAACTCTCTTTATAGTTTCACTTGAATTCCGTAATGTTATTTTCTTTAACCACATTATTTAGATATATTTATAAAAGTAATGTTATTAATTTAATCAATCGAATTAAAATAAACATTTTTTTAAAAACCGATTTTAAACCTTACTAAATTTAATTTAATTCGGATTAAAATATTAATCTCATCATAAACAAAGTGGGAATAATACCGAAATATTTATTTATTTTAATAAATAGTGAAACAAAATAATATACAGAATAAATTTTATCGCTATTTAATATTTTGATATCAAGAGATATGTTTATGTTTGATTGGTATTTTTCGAGTATTAAAGGCAAAACATATTTATTTTGAAAATATTTATATTATACATTTGACTATAATTAAAACAGTTTTGATAATTTTTTGAAAATTCCATTTTAACAGAAAACATTTGTATCTAGAAAATTTTTACAATTAATTTCAGTTTTAAGGAATTATGTTCTACACATTAATTTAGCGAAACCAGTTATATATTACATGAAAGAATTTTTTTATTTTGATGTAACATTAATTATTTGCGATTTATAAATGTGAAAAATTTCGGAATTTCAGTTTATGGCAAAGTACTCAAATAATTTCTTCTCAGTAAATTAATATAACAAAGGTACTATATGCAATAGTAAAGTCTATGGTGTAGCAGTCTCAACTCACGAACCCATATGCTCTTTTTTGTGTCCGTCGTCGGATTTTTGTTATAATCTCAAGAGATATTCAAATATAGAAAGTAGTCCTTTGTAGAGAATGAGTTTGAGTTTGCTATAGAGCAGGGGTTTCCAAAATGCTGCCCTCAAACCCTAGGAATGCGGCCCGCGATATCAGATCATCTACGATCTTGAATTCATAGAGATAATTCACATTTTTATAAAAAATAAATAAATTTTATCATATTATAATTAAAAATTGTTCAGTTAAAAAAATACATGTATAAGTGCTTCCAAATATGTTTTCATTATTTGGAAGCATCTATATATGTGAAAAAACTTTCTCAATCACGAGTATTAATAAGTCCAAATTGATATCAAAATTACTTGATGAACATTTACAAGAGGTGTTAAGGAAACATTCGACCGACTTAAAACCAAGGCTCAATTATACTATTAAAAAAAACAACAACTGCACAAGTCACACACTTCAGGTTAATGAATTTATTATTATTTTCACTTTTTTTATTTGAAATTATTTAGTTATTTTTGTTTAATTATTTTTGATTTCTTTTTTTTATTTGAAATTATTTAGTTATTTTTGTTTAATTATTTTTGAACTATTATTTAACATTATTTAGTTATTTTTTAATTATTTTTGAAATGTGTTATTTTAAACAGTTTTGTAATAAAAAGTAATTATTGTCATAAATAAAGAACAGTTATACTATAAAATTAGCATAAATCTTTCCCTCGTGTCTAACTTTTTACATAAATAAAGAACGAGTATGTTATAAAATTAGTATATACTAAATCTTTCCATTGTGCCTAACTTTTTATGAATTTGAACGTATTTTTCCATAACACTTTTTTTGGCCCACTAAATATTTTGGAATTTGTAATTTGGCCCACATAGACAAAACTTTAGGAACCCCTGCTATAGAGCATACCTATATATGTACTCTATATTTGTTAACTATTGTGTATATATGTGCATACAATATTACCTATTTAATAATTAAGAAAATATAGATATTTCTTAACTATAAAAATAAAATTTTAGTCAACAATTTTTAAGCTCTCTTGAGAATTTTTAAGATTCAGTAATGTAATGTTTTATTTTCTCCTAATAATTTTTGGCTAGAAGATGATTTTATGAATTTCAGTAAGGAAATTTGTCATTGAAAGTATATCTATGTTAGAGTTTTTAATATAATATGTAAGATAATTGTAAAATGGATCTAAAACTTTTTATTTGAATTATTTTGTTTTGTATGGTGATGCTAAAAATTTTAAAAACATTGCTAAAAAAACACAAATAACATTTAAATTGTTGGCATTTAAAACAATTTAATGTAAATTTAAGAATTATTTTTCCAAACTCCTTATTTAATTATTTGATTAATCTATATAATTTACAATTAAACATAATAATATAGACAAATAATTTTTTTATGTATTATAAACATCAGTACTTTGTAAGGATAAGAATTATAAATAGCTTTCTGTTTAAAAATAATTATTTAAAATTGATATAACTACTTATAATCACCCTTTATAAAGATTATCTTCGTAATTTTTATAGATACAAAAATTTTATAATTGATAATTAAATCATAAGCATCATTAAATCTGGATTACAATTTTTCTTGAAGTATTGATAAAATCTTATCTAGTCTATTAAGATTTAAATAACGATGTTTTCTCCATTTTACTTTAGCATATTTTAAAATAATTGTTGGAAAATATTAATCATGACTAATTGCTTGTTGAGAGTTAGGAAATAATTTAAAATAATAAAGAACTAAATCTTAGTTAGAATTAAAGTTCATCCTACTTATTAGAGATTACTGCATATCCTACAAGTTAGCTTATGTCCAATGATATGATAATGAAGATTAATGTGTATTTTCAGTTGCTTGGAGTATTGCTTGGATGTAGGAAATATAAATCTGTCAGCAATTAGAACTATCAGAGTTTTACGACCACTAAGAGCTATAAATCGCATTCCTAGTAAGTAAAGAAACTTTCAACATAGAAAAAAATTTTGAATGATTGTTTCAATTACTTAGCTAATATATAGTTGAATAAATCAACTAATTTGTTTAATAAAATATTTTAAGCATGTCTTAATTTTTTCTTGCTTAATTAATTCATAATTATTTAAAAAAATTAGTTGATTTATTCAACTATATATTAGCTATATATAGTTGAATAAATCAACTAATTTTTTTAATAAAATATTTTAAGCATGTCTTAATTTTTTCTTGCTTAATTAATTCATAATTATTTATATTTCTATCACAAATTGTCGAAGTAATGAATTATATGAAACTTTTAAATATTTTTTATTAATATAAAATATTAAATTCATTTTCAGGTATGAGGATTCTTGTTATGCTACTATTAGATACTCTTCCTATGTTAGGTAATGTTCTTCTTCTATGTTTTTTTGTCTTCTTCATATTTGGCATTGTAGGAGTTCAACTATGGGCAGGACTTCTGCGTCAGAGGTGCTATTTAGAGCTTCCACCAAATGTGTCATATCCAGGGTAAGATTTCAGATTGTGTTTTTTTATATTATATTTTTACATCATAAAGGATATTTTACATTTATATTTATTTATTAAATATATTCATGCTATTTTTAACTTTACTGATTTATTAATTCATTGTTTTCTTGCAATAATAATTATTACTGATTAATTATAATCCATATACATCGATTTAATAACAAAATTTATAGTTAAAATATAAATTATTTAAAATTATACGAATTTTCTCAAATTCTAGTTAATTGATATTTTAATTTAAATTTAAAATATTAAAAATGCTCATATAAGCTTTTTAATTTGTTTAAAATATAAAAAAAAAATTCACGGCAAAAATTCTAGGAAATTAAAAAATAAAAGAGAAAATTACGTATTTTAAGTTAGAAATCTGTTAAAAGAGTTAAGAGTAAGTGTTAGATTAGGTTCTACACGATTTCAATTTTCTTTCTTTCTGATATTAAAAATACCGAAAAAAGAAAAATTTTTCCTCTTATTACTATTTCTTTAATTAAAATTCAGAATGTTTCTCTCTTCGCATAAAAACACAAGAAAATTTAAATATCGGGAATGATAATAGGTAGCCGTTGATTAGTCATTTTAATGTTTGTTTTTATAACATTTTCTCTTTTTTTGTTTCCATTTTATAATGCTTTCAAGTCAGTAACAATAATTAAAATGGCTATAATAATAACATTTTTATAATTATTAATTTATTTTTCCGCAACATTTATAATAAAAATCTTTATTGCAAAATTTATTGACAACATAAATTTTAGACTTTATTTAATCTTCCTTTTCTTTCATTAAACGAACATCTTCATGGGCTTTACCTATAATTATTTTGTATTCTTTTTATTTAATTATAGATATTAAAAATATATACAATATAAGATAAAATAATTATTAATACGATGGTAACATAATATGATTAATATTTTCTAATTATTAATATTATATGTAAGGCTAATTTTCTGGAATGGTCATAAAATGGAACATCACTTAAAAGTTTCTGAAAGTGAGATTGCCTATGTTCATTCAGATTATATTCTAGCTATTGAAACTACTATCATGTGGCAGCTGTGACATACACAGATGGTATTTCAAATAGACCATACAATTACAAGAGTGCATTCCGTCATGCCTATACGAATTCCTATATCTTGCGTTAATATCTAACAGTTGCACTAACATCTCTTAACTCACAAATTGTTTAATTCTGTTCATATTGTTCAATGAACGATTATGGCATGTTTAGCTCATATTGTTCATAATACATTATGAAGTGATAATTAACACGCAAAATATATTTACCGTTTCTTAAATATATAATTCACTTGGTAACTGTGAAAATTAATATCATCTTTTGAGAATCTAAATCTTGTAGATCTAGACTATGTTTTAAATATCGCCATATAAACAATGTAATTCCTTGGAATGGATTTAAATTCAATATTAAATATAATTTGAGTGAATAAAGATTTTAATTGATGTTCGATTTTGTGATCATCTTAGAAAATTTGAATTCATTCATATACATTTTAATGAATTCAAATATTTTAGGATAATCGTTGGTGTGAATTATAAGAAATTTATAATTGAAATAAAATAAAATTTATTTCAAAAAAATTGTAATGAAATTCATTGAGAAAAATAATTTATCTCATTTTTCCGTCACTGTTGAACTTTTTAAATTGCAATTATATTTCTGTTTAAACAGTTTTAATAATACATAATATTATACATACAGTGCTGTAAATATTTTTACATTTATTTTACGATTATTATTATTTTTATTTTTCACATTCACAGCTTCATATAGTTGAATCATGAAACAAGTATCCTTTCTGCCATTAAGCATGTTTAAAATAACATTTACTTTAGACGAGTGATATCATTAATACTGTATTATATTACAGAAGTTAGTTGCTGTTTAAATATGCAAATTGCCTGTCATCTTCAAGTATTATATATCCGAAACTAACAAAAGAAAAAAGCTTTCATTTCAAATTGTTCTTACATTTAATATCAAATAATAAAAATTATTTATTAAAAAATTATGTAATTTATTTCAAGAATTTTATCGCATATCAAATACACATTTGTTTTATAAGATTATTTTTTGTTAACTCAAAAATAAATGTATTTTCATAGTATTCAACTGATTTATTATTATTATTATTATTATAATTTGATATTATCAATCCTATTATAAAACAATAAAAGATTTTCAACAGACTGATATTATTAGAGAAAGCATTTCAACATTATTAAATGAAATATTAAATATCTTTTATAAGGGAAAAATTAAAAGGAAATCTTAAGTAGTGATAAAGTATGGATTTAAATCTGTATTATGGTACAAGTTCAACTATTGTTTGTACATAGATTTATAACAAGATTCTAATTAAAATTCTTGATGACCAAGGAATAGCTAAACACGCCTGATCTATTTAGGTCAATGAGCATTTTAACGCCCCTGTTTTACACTATTTACCCGCAGTCGAATTTTTCACAAATACCGGAGAGAAATAAGGAATGCCGAAGAATAAAAGTTAACTATTAAAAAAAAAATTAATTGACCGTTTGATATTGAGATTTTTTTTAATTAATTAAAATTGAAATACATAAAAATATATATTAGTTTTATGAAAAGTAAAAAAATAAATTATTTTGTAAAATATAGATTAAGAAAATCGACTATTATTGTATTTGTTAAATACAGAAATAAGTAAATATTACAGTAATATAGTATTAAATAAAAATATGCAAAAGTGTGAAACAATAGCACAAAAATACAGTGTATGATGATATTTTAAATATTAGTACTAAACTATAAATTTACCTATGTAAATGCATTGTTCGCTTTTGTATTATCTATTTTATTTAAATTATGGAAAAATATTAAGTATTATACCCCAAAAATTAAAAAGATAAGTTATTGAATACTTTGTGTGGCGACTCCTCAACCGTCAGAGGTCGCCCCTCTTCCGGTCTCGTTCTCCCCTCTTCCGGCGTAGACAACACCGCGCCACTTTTGAATTAGGAGCTCGGCGCTATCTGACGTATTGTTCATGGATGGAGTTCTTATTTATGTGTTCTCAATAATAATCATCATATTTCACCATATTTAATATTCATCATATTTATAGAACTTCTAATGTACACTCGTTCATCGAACTTGTTTTAATTGTGTTAAATAAATGTGTATTTAATATTTTGTATATTTGTGAATTTATGAATTCCACATTTGTTTAGAAAAATACAGTACAGATGTAGGAAAGAGATTTTTTCTCAGCCCTAGCACCGCGACCACCAAAAAATATAGTGTAACTTTTTATAAAAATTTTATGGCTTATAAAGGTTGAAGGACACGTAATTGCTACTAAGTTATTAAATTTTTATTTTCCTAGAGTAGAATCTTAAAGATTAATAATAGTAAACGTAACCATACCAGCTAAACTAAGCTTATATAATTTGTATTAATTACTGTAAAACCTGTCAAGTTGACACCTCTATATGTTGGACACCTCGCTATATTGAACGACTTTTCCTGGAACCGGACAAAAGCTTATATTTTACTATATGACCAAACCTCTATATCATGGACACCTCTCTATCTTGTATTTTGAACAGGTGTTTCTAATAAGCTGGACAATTTTTGATTATTGGTTGAAATAAAATCTTAAATTTTATTTAGGTTTATAAGATTAACCAAAGGGATTTGTGAAAGAAAAACTTATAACATTGATTAGTCATTCCTTGAGATGGTTGTTGATGACATAAATCCATAGCTTATTTATTACTAGTGTTGTGCACAAATGAAGCCTGGAGTCGCGAGAATTCGATTACATCGACTCTGACTTTGACGACTCTGTCGGTGTTCAGTTCGCACGCGAGGAGTCGACTCCGAAGTTTGTCTCTGAGTCTGCGAGAATAGAGAAACAAGTTCAGTTGATTATCCATATTTGTTTCCTCATCAACACAAATTTCTTCATTAAAGATTCAAAAATCAGCAATATTTCAAAACATCTTATGAATGTTAATTATACGAAATATTTTCTGTAAATTAAAATATAAAAATGGCTGAATTGTTAATTAACAAAATAATCATAAATTCCTTGCATTTTGAAGAAATAAAAGAAACTAATAGTTTTAATTGCTTTAAAGTAAACATAATATTTTTTATTAAATATTTGTTTTTATTTATTTATCAAAATTTGTCAAAAATATTTTTATATAGTAAAATATACAAAGTGAGATAGGTGCTAATTTTTTTAATATTAGTTCCAGCAATATACCTTCATTCTATAAGCTAGATGATGATGAAGAATTGGAATATATATGTAGTTTGGATAAAGATGGGGGAATGCATCGTTGTGCCAATCTTCCTCCCTACGAGTACAATAATATGGTGTGCAATGCTTCGGCTGTTCCATCCAGCAATAACTCACCCCAAAATGGCACATGTGTCAACTGGAATCAGTATTACACTTTATGTAGAGCAGGTGATCGAAATCCGTTTCAGGGAGCCATATCATTTGATAATATAGGATTAGCTTGGGTAGCTATATTTTTAGTAAGTATACACACATATGCATTTTTATATTAGGTCTTTATTTATTTAATGAAAACTGATTTACTTTATTACAAACACTTTCATGTATAGTTAAAATCAATTATCGTTTTATTTATAGAAATTAAAATGATCCACATTTAGTTCTTTACCATTATAGGTAATTAGTTTAGAAGGATGGTCGGACATTATGTATTACGTCCAGGATGCCCATTCCTTTTGGGATTGGATATATTTTGTGCTACTAATTGTGGTAAGTATTAATGTTGTAAAAATATTACAATTCAGCTGGAATAATGAAACGTATTATCATATATAATTATCGTAATTTCTCACTATTTTATTGTTACCTTTTATGAAAGTCAATGTAATACAGTAAGACCTCGTTTAACGCTTCTCCGTTTAATGCTGTTTTAATATAACGCGGTTTTTCGAATTATATATTTTTTATTGATTCACTTTGGAGCGGTTTTTCAAACTTTTATACTCACATAAATCCGAAATCGCACTAATTTGTTGCTTTGATACTCCTATGCCATCTCGCAATGCATTTGATATCAGTTCAGTGCAGTACATACGAAAGTCTGCTGCGGTCACAGGTTCACATTTATGATCGTTCATCAACGTTATTTTACAGTTAAAGTTTAGCCACTATTATGGAAATTATGGATCAGTTTATACAAAATTCCAAATTTTGATAGATGTTTAAAGTCAAGACGAAGTGTCATCGATGCGATATCTCGCTATCGACAGTTGCATGCTGAACGAAAGAGGAAAAGGCAAACGATTTTAAGTTAAATGATTCTTAACGAAAAAACAAAAAGTATCAAATGAGGAAGAACCTTCCTCGTCACAAATAAATTATTTACTTGAATATTTTTGATTTTCATGAATGATTTGTGAATACAAATCGATATTAGCAATAAAAATGTCTATAATTAATTTAATACAATAGTAATAATACATGTTACAAAATAAAAAAATTACGTATATTTTTTATTTACTTTCCCGTTTCACCTATTCTCATTATTTACGTGTTAAGATGACCTCGTTTAACGTTGTTTCATTTAGCGCTTTGTTTCCTTGGAACGTATCCCCCTCGTTAAAACTTTGTTTTCTTGGAAAGGTATCCCCCTCATTAAACGGGGTCTTACTGTATTTTCCTATCTGCAATATTTGATTATATTTCCAAATTTTGAAAATGAATACAGTAATACCCTTTAATTTTGTAATATGTGGGACTGGGAGGCATAACGTAAGTCGAAAATTACGTAAGTCGAGGTAACTACAGATTCCCAAATGTAATTTCAAGTATATATGTATTAGGTTCTTAACTGGCTCTTTATTACCAAGAAAACAACAATTATAAAAGTTTATAATAGATAGTTGTAATTAAAGATTTTTAATCAACAAATCAGCAAATGAAATACGTATATACATATATATATATGCACTATGTAATTGTGAAACAAACAAGTGGAAGAGAAGCAGGATGAGAAGTTACGTATCATACGAATTTACGTAAGTCGAGGCATTGCTATAATTCATTTCTTCTATAATATGCAATAAATATAGTTGCTTCTGACAATACACTCTAAACCGTTTATCGAAACTACAAAATTTACTTCTCAAAAATAATTTAAATATATATATAAGTTATATGTATACTGTATAAAGAAGTTGATAGACAAGAATGCTTGTAATAATATCTGTTTCCAATGCCCCAATTTTAGAAACGAAAAGTTTTAAAATATTTCTTACAAAATTGGAAAGAAAAAGTTCTTATCACGGCAATAATCGTCGGTGATTTTAATCTATCTTACATTGCATTAGATCTCTCAATTCAGTTTTTCTATTTGTATTTCTTCTTATACTGTGCTCTGTTTATACGAAAATCGATTTCAATAGAAAGATTTCTGAAACTTTCTTCTTCTTTGATTTTCATAGCTTTATTTCTTATTACGTTCATTAAATTGTTGTTTCTATCCGTAAAAATAAAATCACATTTTTAATGTTGCAAATTTTAAAATGAATATTAAATATAAATAGTTGTTTGACACTTAATTAATTTATTTATACTTTCATTTGATGGCTTGAAAATATACTCAAAATATTTCTAATCACGGTTAATTCTAAAGAGATTCATCAATTAAAAATAAAAATAAATTGTTAAATTAATGAACTATCTTATTATACTAATGATGATGATGATCTTATTTTGATTTTTTTAAAAGATCTGATCCTCTGGCAGATTCTAATAATAATTCTGAATTTCATCCAAATTAAATAATATTTTTGGCAGAAATGGCATCACAGTTTATGAACATGTTTCATCTCATTAAATCAGTAATAATAATCATATATGGATTATTTCTGGTAGACTTAGTTCTTCAGTTAATGGTAATAACATGAGAGAATTTCATCCAAATCAATAATAACTGAATTAGATATCGCGTTGACAGACAACTAAAGAAGAGTTGAACTTCATATATTCTTTATTCCATTCTGGGATAAGAAGAATTAAAACAGGATCTATTATTTTCATTTTATACAAAAGTTACAATACTTTTTGTAGCAATATTTCTAAAATTTCTTCGTAAAATTTAAATAATACCATTCAAAAATTAATGCGTATACGTTAACATATCGACATATGGAATACGAAAATTAAATAATGGATTAAAAATGCTAATAATAATAGAATGAATGTAATTAAGGGATTTCTTAATGCAAATAAACATAAATACGTAGTTTATGACACAGAATATAAAATTCCATGAAAATTCGTTATAATTAGCCGTATTTATGAAAATAATTTACTCTATACAAACAATATGTTTTTTACATCGCTAGATTATTTCATATTGAATGCCTTTTGTTGACTTTTTAATGGCATCACATAGTTGACTTGACGACAGAAATCTCTCTAGAGATTTCAGACTAGAAAATCCATTGGTAGTCCTTTTTTTTAAATTCGTTGTTGCCAACCATTCTATTTCTTGAAAGCTCTAGAGGGTCAAACAGTTGTTCTGAGACAAGCCAAACAGTTATCAGATGTGAGTAAAAACATTCAAGCATTATAATCCCTTAGGATATCTGCTACGCTCTGATGCATTACTAGCCAGAAGAAGGCAGCTGATCTCTTATTTTCTACCTATGATTTGAAATTGTTCTGTGAAAATTTGGTAGGAACTTGATATCTGTAGAATGAAACTTTTGTTTTTTTTTTTTTTACAAGAGTTGCAATCTATCTGATTAAGAGAAATATTAAAATTGCTATTAATATGAGAACTGCAATTAACTTTTGATTATGATTATTTTGAATAGGATCTTTATTATATGATTGCAGTGACTTGTCATTTGCATTTATTCATGAAAAATACATTATGTTAATGCCTATAGCTAAAATGATGACAGTAGTTATCTCTTCAGGACTATCTGATCAAATAATATTGGAAAAGTACAGTATTGAAAAGTGAACTAGTCATATTTCTTAGATTTTAATTATTCGAACATTTTTGAAATTGAATCTTTTCCTTATATCCATGATGTGAAGAATATTCTTATGATGATAAGAAATATTCAGACTTGCAATTATCTCAAGAATAGACATTGATAACAAAAATAGATCGCATTAGAATTAATTATAATTCATATCTGTTAATGTATTATCAAAATTATTTAAATCAATGTTATGTTAAAATCAATTAATTAAAATAATGCTTTAACATATCAAGCATTATATTTGAATAATCTTACTAAATTTTATTAACTACTTCGGTTTTCCGATTGTTATAAATTTTATTAGTTATATTCAATAATTACAATAGGATGTTCGTAGAAAATTTGAATTCACTCAGACAATTTTGAAAAATCAGCCATTTTAAATCTAAAATATACTGATTCTTAATCAATTAAATTTATTATTTTTTTGACACAACAATTGATTAACAATCGTAAAATTAAGTATGTTTTTCATGCCAATGTAAGATTTTATAGTATAGTAAATCTTCAATCTCTTATTCAAACTTCATTTTATTTAATTTATTCAAATTATGTAATCACTATTCAACTTTCGAATATTTAATGATTTGAATCTCTGAATTATAGAGATTATAACTTTTTACCTAATATTTATATCAATTTGAGATAATGCTAAAAATGATAATTTATATGGATTGTCAATAATATAAACAAATTCGTTCTTCATTTTATCAGATTTGCTGCAATAAAACAAAAAATATATATATGAGCTAATAAGTTGTTAACTTTTTGAATAAATTTATCAAACTTTATTAAAATTAAATGTAATTTATAATTATTTGCTTGTAAGTTTACTTGAGAAAGAAAAGTAAACTTGAATTTTTGTGAAAAAAAGGATAATATATTCAAAATCATCCGATCTGTTGCCAGTAAAACAAAAACTCATTAAAAAGACAAAAATTTAATATAAAAATGGCAAAAAAATTTAACTAAACTGATTGTTATATACTTTTCTATTCTTTCCAATCTATTAAATATGAAAGAGTAGAAAAAATTGTGTGAAACACGATAATTTATGATTTCACAATAATTTGCTGATGTAATTCTTCTTTGAAATGATTAGTTGAAGAATTGAATATTCAATCTTCACAATGAAAATTAAAATTTGTAGAAACTATGAAAATCTGATATTTCGGTTATATCATCACATAGTTATATTTTAATTTAGAATAATGAATCTCCAATAATCATATTACGAATTTTGTACTAGCTGACTGTTAATTGCTGTAATTTTCTATATTGTGGAAAAATGATATTCAGTATATAATTAAATGTCACATATATTAATGTATATATTGTTTTGTTATATTTATAGTATGGATAACAATAATATATATAGTTATTTCTTTACTATCTAGAAAGAATGCATTGAAACAGTTATTAACAGTTACTAAGAAAGTCTATTGAGGAGAGATCATAAAAATCGAAAGTCTCTTGCAGAAAGCATAGCTATTCATAAGAAAAAAAAAACAAAAGAACAGTATTATTGAGTTACCAGTAAACTTAAACATCTAGAATTAATCACTATAAGATAATTATTAATTAATAATCATTTAGGAAATATGCATAAAGTTTTTCTATTACTAACAAACAATACATTTTCGGGATAAATTGTTGTTTTGCGGTAAAAGAGATTATGATAACTACTTTTAATTTGTTCATAATGAAGTTCTTTTGCAAAATATTTTTTGCTTAAAGCGGCAGCTTTTCATTCAAAAAATACTATATTTGATTTTAGTAGGTATCTTCTAATTTTCCTCAAGCATTTGATCATTATAATATATTTTTCATTATATTCTATATATTATTCATAGAAAAATATTTTATGTGAGAACAGATGAATAATAAATTGTTAATAACAATTACACTTTCAAATTTTATTATTTTGGAAAATTTGAATCACAACTCAATTATTCGTTACATGGATTCAACTAGTAGTTAGAGAAATCTCTCTTTTTTTTTTTTTGCAACATGAAAATCATTATCAGAATATTATATTGCTTTTTTCATTTTATTCTCTTATAGTAATATTTAATTCAATTACTAAAATTTTCATGATCTCAATACTAAATTATTTAATATTTTGGCAATTTTCTAATATTATCCTTTTACTAATCTATAAAAGATATAAAAATCTACATGATACGGCTATTTTTTATTTTTTGGTGTAATATTGGGAAAATAATAAAATATTGGTTTTGAAAATATGGAATCTATCATAAGTAAAATTTTCATTTATTGATTTAAACATTAATTCATTTTCAGTGAGATAGGAATGACGTCAAACCGACGTTTTTCAACATTTATCATCTCAAGTGAACCTTTTGAAATCGTTTCAAAGTAATTCTATAAGATAAAACTTTAAAAAAGTATACATTAAGTTGTTTTGACCATCTTAAATAAAATTCAGGTTGCACTTCATAAATAAACTTAAGAAAGTTTTTGAAGTATGACAGTAAAATATTTCTAGTTAACAGAATATTTAAATTACAATGTTTAAATATTTATTGGTTAAGTTATTTTTTTCATTAATTTTCAGAAAAAAATTTAATTTATGTAAGTGATTTTATAATTATTTAAAACTTTTGAATCTAATAAAAAATAATTAAAATTTAACAAAATTAAATTCCTAATAATTTGAATTCCTTAATATAAAGATCTCTTTTATATTCGTAATAATGAAGTTTATTGTTTAGTCTAAATAAAAAATAAATAAATAATTATTACAAATGAATATCAAATAAATAAAGCAAGAATTTTTATAAAAATTTGGAAAAAGTTGTTTGATTATCAAGTAATGCGAACAGGTAGATTGATAATGTAAATACAAATATATAATGATATTTTTATAAGAATATTTAAAAAAATTAAAATTTTTTTCGTTATCAAACATCCACGAAAAAAGAATATTTAAGATGATCAAAATAAATTATAACTACGAATTATAAAATAATAAAAATAATAAGCATTATCTGAGAAATTTCTGAAATGAGTTCTTTCGAAATTTTCTTCTGCAAGATTAAATAAAAATAAACAGTAGTATTTTATATGTTATTACAGTACTTTAGAATACAAGTGTACTTAATCCTATATGAAATTATTTTGATTTTTAGAGACTGTGATTTTGTCTTTAGTAGATGTAGAAAGGTTCAAAATTTACTTTAACTATTTCTCTCAAATATCTGAAATACGAAAGACCTGAACCTAAATCTATTTCCTCAATTGAACTCTATTTTTTCTACACTTGTAGATAAATTTCAAATTCCTGAATTTCTTAATTGAAATATGCTTTAAAAAATAGAATAAAATAGGAAGAATCATCTGCGATAATCGCTTAAAAATTTCCTTTTTTTCTGAAAAATTGCTATAATTTTTTAAATTGTTTTATTTTCTTTCTAAAATTAATTAGGCATTAAATATATGCAAACAGAAAAGTTAATTCTGTAATCAGAATTCATTAAAGGATAATAATATTTCGATTAAATTTTATTAAAACAAGATTAATATATTTTAATTGAAAAATCATTGAACTTATAAGCAGATTTCTTTAAAAAAGCCAATTAGGATAATGATTAAGAAACATTTCTGAAAAGAATTAAATGTCTATTTTCCTAACATTCAATTGTTTTAAAATGATTAAAAATACCACATCAAAATTTATATCATCAAAGTCATCTTCAATGGCACATTCTTTTTATCGAATGTCATAAAAATGTATCAAATAGTTGAATAGGTATTAGGGGAATCTCAAAACTTTTAATATCCATCTTTTTTAAATAAATAAAGTAATTAATTATGCTTTGTATCGTCTTCAACTGATACATCTTATTTGCTATATTTTCATTGTATATTTAAATGGAAATAATGAGGAAGAGATACATTTAAAGATCAATCTTAAATATTTCTCTTTATTATCACAACTTCCAATGGATTTTCTTTTAATATTTGTTCAACTGATACATCTTATTTGCTATATGTCATATTTTCATTGTATATTCAAATGGAAATAATGAGGAAGAGATACATTTAAAAATCAATCTTAAATATTTCTCTTTATTATCACAACTTCCAATGGATTTTCTTTTAATATTTTTCAAACAATCAAGTTTTAGTTTCCAATGCAAAAAATAGTTTAGTTTAAAAATTTGATTTGCTGTCATTATTTCGAATTTGTAGCACATATCTTCAAATAATTTACATCTTTGATAAAATGGTCATTCTAGAGTTTCTATGCATTTGCATGATTATTAGAATATAGTAATCTCTCTTTGAATTATGAGCACTGAATTTTCAGAACTCAAGATGCTGATAATTTTATAAAAATTAAGCATAAAATCGTGTATAGGTTGCTATATATATAAATACTATACAATAAATATTATGTGAAAAGATATTACTACCAGAATATTATAAAAATACTATGCTGATATATCAAAAAAAACTTAATAAAATTAGAGGCAAAAGAAAAATTTAATAAAAGGGATGAATATACGAAAAATCAAATGATCTGAATCGCTTAAAATTTGAATCATATAATTCTAAAAATGAAAAAGCAATCCGGTCGATGAATCTTCCTCAAATGGGATTTTAAGTAAATTACTTAATTGTCCGAAAATGATTCTAAATGCTCTAGGGGATATGAAAATTCAAAAGGAAAGCTCTAGAGATATGAAGCGATATCCATTAGTAACACATTGTTCACGCTAAACATTCACTTTTCTAGTCTTTCGGGCATTCACTGGCTTATGATTCATTACCTAGACCATGTTCAGCAAAAATTTTTTAATATTATTTCGTTTCTTGATTGTGCCCCTTTTGAATTGAAATTATATTATTCAACTACCTTATAGAATGTTATTCATTCGTTCCTTTTCAATAGCGATATTCAATTCTAAAAAATTTAAATTTTCTTTAAGTGCTGACGAGAAATTATTAAAGAATTTTTAATAATTTAAAATAATTTTGTTTTTATTCTCAAAAATATATTTTTATTTAATTGTAATGATAATATCCAAATTAAATTCTGCAAAAAACAGTAACATATAGTATATAATTTTGTTTCAAAAAAATTTTAAGATAATTTATATAAAGTTATATATTTGATTTCGTTCGAATTTAATTTAAGGAACTAAAAAATAGGAAATTTATACATTTTTTTTTTAAATAAGAATTTTATTTTTTTCACGAAAATCAATTCTGTTATAGCAATGTTCTAAAATTACATTAAACTGAATGAAATATTAACGTTTCATTTTAGCAATTACAAATATTTTTTTCACAAAAGTTTCTAGTAAAATCGAAATAATTTTTTTTGTTTTGCTTTTTCTGTAGAGTTTAAGAGAAAATTCATAAATTCTATTGAATGGAATTGAATAAAATAAGAATTTTTTCAGTGAAAACATAAAATTTATATTTTAAATAGTATCACAGATAAGATATAACTTGTTGGTTATTTTGAAACTGTAATTCTTACATGTTTGTTTTGTGTTTAATATTTATAGATTGGATCATTTTTCATGATCAACCTCTGCTTGGTTGTGATTGCTACTCAATTCTCTGAAACGAAGAAAAGAGAAATGGAACGCATGAGAATGGAACGTGCGAGATTTCATTCCAACAGTACATTGACAAGTAACAGTGCCTCAGAACCGACAAGTTGTTACACAGAAATCATCAAGTATTTGGCCCATTTGTGGAGGAGAGCGAGGAGAAAATTTTGCCGCTGGTATCGGCACACGAAGCGTAAAAGGAGGAGAGGAGAAGTTCCTCACGCCATATCTTTACGAACAAAGCGTATTAGACCACCATGGCAACCTGGACAGAGTGCATTGAAGAGAGTGGAATCTGTTCAGATGAGTGAAAATGTTCCTCCGCCGAGAGATTCGGTAGTTTCGAACGAAAACTCTGTTTCTAAATTACAACAAGAGCCTTCAGATTGCACTGTAGGGACACCAACGAGCGATAGTCCACCAGCGCCTTGTGCCAGCCCAGAAATATCGGACATCGATCCTGTAGCTTCTCCAAGACGTCCGACTGTACTCAAAGTGTCTGATCCTGAACATCGATGTTCTGGCGCCGAATGTACGCTCACCATTGAAGGAAATGGTAAGAATTTCGTCCACTTAATAATATAAATTTTTCTCTCTTCACTGCTTTCAACTGTAATAAATATCCGAGAGTGAATATTTCCATCATTATACACGTTGACGGTTTCTAAGTTTTAATACAAAAACGCTTTAATAAAATGATATAAAATTTTTTATCAGAGAAGAAAATATTTACTATCTTTCTGGAAAACTTCGAAGATTTTAAACTAATAAAAAGTATTTGAAAAATATAAATATCGAAATTTGAATTTTATGTTTAATTTTGCAGTCCGATGAATATTTATTTTACAAATGTGAGCTATATATCCCTTTATGACTAAATTTTCTAAATTCTGTATACCATTTTATTTAGAATGCACATTTTTATTACTGGTATATAAGTGGTGATAAACAAGAACATTTATCTTCAGCCTGAGGAAAAATCAAGAAAGAGGTCAAATTCTGTTATCCACTACAAAATATCTTTTAGATAGTTTTTTAGATTCATCATTAACTGACAAAATTGTATATTTATTTTCATTCAAATTTTCTTTTACTATATATTTTTTTTTTTTCAAAATCTTAAAATCCCTTTAAGTTATGGATATATTTATTTAAAATTTATAATAATTTTGAACTGTTAATACATATTCAAAATTTTTATGAATATAAAGTATTTTTTATTCGTAAAAAATTTAAATTAAACGAAGTAAAATTTTAATAAGAATCAATAACATTTAGCAAAACTATCAACTAATTTACTTCTCAGATTTCAATCAGCGAGTTTCATTTTAATTTAAATTAATTTATATCTAAAATTAAAGATATAGAAAATAAACCAGCAGAATAAATCTCTAGTGCATTTATTTAACACCAATAAACAAATAATTAGATTTGTTCAGTAGATATCATAAAAGTATTTTTAATTGAAAAAAGCAGTTAATTGCGATAAATTTTTGACAGACTTAATTAAATTTTCTAAAATTTTATCTTGATATTTTAAAAATAAATTTTAAATGCAACTGTTAGGAAATATTATTTAATATGATATTATTCTGTAAAAATTCCTTATTAATTTTTCATTATCGTTTTACATGAAGGAAGAAAAGAGGGAAAAAAGATCTTTGCAACGTTAAATTACGTAGTGATGCAGATGACAACAACTATAAAAAAGATACGACAAAAAAACTTTTGTTATATTATTTTCTACAAAATCAATAAATCGAGAATGAATAGATTTCTTTCGTAAATTTATTAGACATTAGCAAACTTCAAAATTATTTATTATAATTTTGAAGTTTGCATCATTTTTATCTTAAAAGTTATTAAAATACATATTATAGTATATGAACATTTAATGTATTACAATTATGTTGAAAACAATGCTTAAATATTTATCATATTTTTACATTAAAATCTAATAAATAATTTCTATCAATAAACCTTTCAAAATAATACATATGAAGTCCATTTTCGAAATATAAATAAAATAAACTCTTAACTGTTTCTGTTACTTAAAGAAGAATTCAAATTTTTCTTTAAAAGTCAACATTAGATATAATCCTTTAAAAACTATTTTTATGTTTTCATTTTTATAATTAAATTTTTATATATAAGAAAACTTTTTACTATCCATAATTCTGATTATTAGTTATGAAAAATATGTAATTTTATTTTCCAGTCTTAAATAAACTTTGAAAAAGATAACGATATCCATAATTTGATCAATTTTCTTTCTCTACAATGCTCTAAAAATAATCTCTGCAAAGATTTCCTTTTAGTTTTTTTTTTTTAAATAGGATTTTCAAAAATTTTTTTACAATTTTTTTAGATTATTTGAATTAATATAATAATAAAAATTATAATTCTCTTTAAGAAAATTAATTAATTACATACAATAGTGCATTACATGAATGCATATTTAATGTAAATCGTTTTTTTTTGTAATTCTATTAAATATATAGTTCTTTCTTACTTTGATGAAATATTGAATGTGTTTTCGTTAGTGCAAATTCGATTGAAAATCTGATTTCATTATGTGCGAATGTGAGGAAACTTTATTTGTAATTCTATTAAATATATAGTTCTTTCTTACTTTGATAAAATATTGAATGTGTTTTAGTTAGTGCAAATTCGATTGAAAATCTGATTTCATTATGTGCGAATGTGAGGAAACTTTATGAAGAATATTTAGAAATTGTTTAAATTTATATAGGTGTACATCAAAAAATTTGAAAATTTCCGTTTACAAACAGAATTTATGAATAAAATTTCTAGAATTGCATATATTTGAATTTTTATGTAAGCTATATGATAAATATCAATCTATTAAAAAAATTTTTTAATTTTTACTGACTTGGTGAATTTATATTTATATAATTATTTAAAAATAGAAAATGAGCTTTGTTTTAGTTCACGCAATTTTCTATTTGAGCTTGACGCAATTCTGTCATTTTACACGTTTTTTAATAAAGTTGTTATATAAAGTTTCATAACTTTACACAATAAAACCTGTTAAATTCTTTTAAAATTAAATTAAATCGTTTTCGAGAATTTAGAGTAGTAACATTAAGTATTATAAGTTGATAATCAGCTAAAAATCTGTAAAATAAAAGACAATTTTCTTAAAATATTTATCCCAATGAGTAATCTTATAATTCGTAATTGGTAATGGTTTATCAATTTAATTAATGGGATCAGTAGTGTAAAAAGTAATTGTGTACCTTTAGAAAGCGATGAAGGTAGTTTTAAAATTGCAGAAACAAAATAAATTTGGCTAAAAGGAAAGAAAACATTCTGGAATAGTTCCCAGAACTTCCCGGAATTAAATATCTTGACTCAGCAAAGAATATATCTTTCTTATTCTTTTGTCTGATTAAGCGATTACTTTTAAATATTTACAAATCGTCTCTTGGAATAAATTCTTTTTCGCAATTCATTTGAAACTATTATGTAATTCATTTAGAAGACAAAAATATTTATTATTTTTTTAACACAGAAGCACTCCAAACATTAAAAAAATTCGTTTGCTCTTCATTTTATATTCAAATTAAATAATGCAAATTTTTAGAATTCGAAATATATTAGTATTTTTTTCTTAATAATTTGCAAATAATATATATATTTTGGATGCTCTGGCAAAGGCCTGAGAACTATCAGACACATTATGTGACATATCAGGACCCAAATGTTGGGCCCTTTTTGATGATGGGCCCGTGACAAAAGTCTCAGATGTCACCCCCTCTCGGCAGCCCTGCATGGGAACATTAGGAACTCATGATGGGCCCATGATCCATGGATATGATGGTCCCATAAATCATTGTCCTGAATGGATTCTTCACCAGGACAATGCTTCAATGTACAAGGTATTTTTTATGAAGCAGTTTTCAGTGAGAAAATGTATATTATTGCTGAATCAACTGCTCTATTTCTCAGATTTGACACCCTGTGACTTTTTTCTTATTTCCCAAGATCAAAAGTGTGCTAAAGGGGACCTATTTTGAATCCTTGAAGATAGTCAAAACAAAAAGGTTGAGTGGGTTAAAGCTTAACAGAAATGGACTAACATCATTTTAAACAGTGGAAGAAATAAATGCAGCAATGTGTGGACAGGGAAGGGGAGTATATTGAAAGAGATAAAAGTTAAAATGTACAATATTTTAATAAATTCTATTTATAGCACATATCCGGTTATTTAATAGTCACATCTTGTATAATTTTGAAAATTAATTCATACTAACTTGTAACTTTGACGAAGAGACTGTGAAGATAGTGTTCTTAAATCTTCACAGGTTTCTGTATCAATTACAACTTCATCTAATGACTGAAATTTTTTTCATATTTCATAATTGTAAAGCGTTCTTTAATAATGCAATTAAAATTTATATAATTTTTTATTTCTTTTATACTTACCAAATGAATGGGAACTGATTTTAATTTTGTCCAATGAATCTAAAAAGGAATAAAATGACAGATAACAGTTAAATATTTTTATAAGAATGTTTTATTTGTATATAAAAACAAGGACTTACTTTAACTGTTACATGATTACATTTAGCATTAGTTATTCTTAACCAGGAAGGTAATTCTAAAACATCAGTTAAGACCAATTCATCTAATTCTAAATTCATTAATTCACAATGTCCTTTCAATGTGCTTAAAACTACTTTATCTGGTGATAAGTTTTTGGCAAATCTGAAGAAAATTAAATTAGTATATAAATATATTTAAAATTAATAATATTAAAAAATTATTAATTCTATTTTTGTATTTACAATTTTTCTTGGCAAGATGAACTGAAAAATGTCATAAATAAGCTTCTAAATCATTACATTAATATGATTATAACAACTGCTTTATTATGAAATAAATCTGAATAATCATAACTTAGATTTGTTAAAATCAGGTACATTAAAAATTTTTTAGCAATGATTAATTTTAATAAACAAACAATTCAAAATATAGAGTATGTCCAAGAATAAATGTCCTACTCTACTTGACTCCTACCCAACAAAAATCTCATTGAGGTCTTGTTTTAAAGCTGATCACAATCTAATAATGGATTTCAATTAAATCAAAAATCAATTGAAGTTTACAAAAAAAATGTAATATATATTTTTTACTTATTTTAAATAAATCATAGCATTTTTTTTGTATCATTAAAAACCTTATCTATTTAAATGTAACTTCTAATTTCTAGCACAATGGAGCAGACCAAAATATTAAACAAATAAAAATATACTGTTTATTATTTCAGAAACGTTTTCGGCGTATTTTTCGCCCTCTTCAGCTCTATCTATTACATAAATATTCTGTTTTAGAACATGGAACTTAGATGTTACAGTTAAGGTTATGTCTACGAGAGCAGTGAAAGTTGTGTTGCTTATCTATTTATATTTCTAATAACACTAAATCAATTTCTTATGACATGCGGAATTTGAGATATTCCAAATTGAAGTTTTAGAAATTTTTTTAGCTTTCTAATTACACTGGCTTAACTGGCTTACACTGGCAAAAATTTAAAAATTATTAATATTAATAGTTTATAGAATTTAATTTAGTATATTTTTCACATAAAATCTATCTAAAAGTTTATATCTACGGAACACAGCTACACAATTATAAAATGGCATAAGTGAAACAATGTGATGTGACAAAGTGAATAATGTCACATCACATGCAATGTGATGTGATGTGATATTATGACTTATAGTTAGAGTTATTGACTTATAGTTAAAGTCAATAACTTAACTGACTGAAGTCAATAACTGACTTAGTTATTGACTTATAGTTTAAGTTTATAGCATTCATCAATACTTTAAAGATAAACCACTTATTATCCCCCTATAAAGATGTATTTATGAATTATTATTACACATCCTCTGTTGGTCTGGCAAAATGGCTAATGTCAACATTCTGGAACACAGCATTTGCATCAGCAATCTTCAGAAGTATTCAAGTGAAGACTGAGTTTTGAAAAGCTAGCATTGAATATTATGCAAAATATTATGAATATATAGACAAAATTTTTCAGAAAAACATCTCTTATGCCTATATTCACCATCTCGAGTTATTGGTAGGGTTATATGAGGAGTTACAACTAAATTCGTATTCACCAAATTCATTCCGAGTCAAATGAACTACCCTAGCTGATAGCTGGGTTGTTTGAGAAACTCAGGGTTAATGCATGCACATTAGATTAAAATGGATATCGTGTGCTGTAGTGAGAACGAAATGATGTATTATAATTTGAAGGAAAAACTATTTCAAGGAATTAGACGATTATGAATTCACATGTCAATATTGCTTAAGAAAAGATATTGTTCATATGTTATTGGAGAAAATCCTGTTCGACAAATGTTTATTTTATTATTAGCACAATCTTTTGTAGCTTTTTTTAAAATTTTTATAATAGTCCCATAACTTTACTATTTATACGTGTAGTGCCTGGAATGCTATTATATTCGTTTTCTGCAATGAAAAAAATTACAAATTATATAAGAAAATAGATTCACTTTAATATACAGTATACACAATACTGTACTTATATCAAAGTATTATATTCAAATAAATGCTTACCAATAATTTTCCAAACTTCTTGTTTCTCTTTTATCGATATTGAATTAGTTTTTTGTTTTCTATCACATCTTTGTATTTTTCTACTAATTCTATTCAATAATTCTTTTTCAAAATTGACGAAATGCTTTCGCATATTTAGAACTTGCTCTATTTTCCTAATTACTGTCATGTGATCATTTCCAACCAATTATAACATTTGATAGAAACGAAATTGTCATTAACTCTCAACATCAGTGGCACAAATGGCAAATAACCCTTGAGTTCAAAAACTACAGAGTTGAAAATGTTAGTGAATATGAATATCGAATAATTTGCAAAACAACCCTGGGTTAATTTTTACTTCGGGTTCATCAACTCTCCATATAACTCAAGATGGTGAATATGGCCGTTATAGGACTATTAAATGTAATTCTCAAGTCTAGCTTCCATTACAATATGCTTTCCAATAAATCTATTTAATACAAATAAAGTTTAATTTAAAGCTTTGAATCAAATGCTAATAAATGAAAACTGGTGTGTTTTATTTTGGGCTAATTAATTTAAAAATAATAATCTTTATTTGAGATTACCAAACAATATTAAGAATTTTTTGCTGCTCATTCTTGAGCAATAATAATCTTTTAATAAATTACAGTATTTCCACAGCATTGATCCAAACATAGATTGCAGTTTAAGATTTGGAAGGGAATTAAAAAATTCCTCAGCTCAGATTTATAAGGAATTAAGTAAAAGTAGTGGCTAATATTGATGGTATTAATATTGTGACTGACATATTCTTTATTTATACATTTGTTGAGAAATATTTTAAATTTTAAAACCTTACTGACTTTCCAGCAAATGTGGAGCTCTAAAAGTCTTCATCTTTTCCTATTACTATTGTTTGTGTCATATAACATATTAGTTCCATATTATATGTAGATGTACCTAACTCTTGATTTCATGGTATTTGAATTGCATGATTAGAAAAAAAAAATATGACAAATTTTTGTTTTTACATAGTACAATTTCAGTTTAATACAGTTTGAGTAACAAACAATAAAAAATGTGTATATGTGTTTATTAAAAAGCCCTGAGTTCCCCAAAAATAACAAAATCCTTGGTTGTTTAACAAACAATAAAAAACGTGTATATGTGTTTATTAAAAAGCCCTGAGTTCCCCAAAAATAACAAAATCCTTGGTTGTTGCTCCTTGAATATTAGCAAGTCACTTATATACTATATATACATGCTCATTTATATAATCTTTAATTTTTACATAACATTCAGTTATGAGAATTAGCACTTAATATGTACATATAATGTATAAATAATAAAAATAAACAATCATGCTATTCTTTCAAATAAATTATTTCCCATTAATTAAGTATGATGTTTAGCAATATTTAAGTCTACCTATTTGTAATTTCGTAAACCAATACAACCAAACTTCCCCTGGAGGACAAAGTCTATATTAAATTTTTCTACGATTATTTTTGAATTAAAGCTATGGTGCTACCATCTGTTGAGTTAATTATTAATATAATAAATTTAGAATTTAGTGGTGCCATCTAGTAATTAATGATTATACTATAATTTTTAAATTAATTTTCCCCAAAATAAAATTCTATTCCTCCGCACCAGACTCAAACTGGGATCTTTGGGATAGCACCCCAACACATTGCACTGGACTCGAACCGGGATCCTTGGGAAGCGCCCCAATGCCTTAACTGATTAGACCACGGTGACCGAATTCCATTTCGGGAAGCTTATATATTGATGGACTCAAACCGGGATCTTTGGGATAGCGCCCCAATGCCTTAACCGATTAGACCATGGTGACCTATGGCAGAATTACACTTCTGGAAGCTTATATATTACTATGGTTAATCCCCTGATTAGTATTGATTTGAGTGTATTTGTAATTTCTTTTTTAAATCCAAAAATCTAATCTAGACACCCCTGACTACTTTTGGTTATGCAGTTACTTTAAAGCACGAAAACTTTTGTCATTTTGTCCAAATGTTAAATGTTACTTTAAAGTACATACTATTCATAGTAGCACTGTTTACTTTGATGCTAAGTATCTATACAATTATTATAACTTTCAACTTGTTACACTAATGACCAGTTTTAATCCAGCAAATTGTGTCACACGATCTTGAGTTGTTTTTTATATACTCTTAATAAAAACTGTAAAAATTCTAAGAATGTTTTCATATTGTTTGTTTTAAACTAATTTTTTTACTACATTACTTGATTGTCTAACTCAGTGGTTCTAAACCACTGTGCTGCGGCACACTAGTGTGCCGCCAAACCTTTGACGGTGTGCTGCAAAAAATTAAGAATGAATTGTATAAAAATTGTATGTATATATCATATATGTAAATAGTGTAACATGGGTGGATATCCCTTTTGCAGTCCTACCGATTCCTATAAACAGGATATCATTAGAAAAATTTAACCCTCGAATTTCTGCAACAGCCAAAATTTTTAAAAATTAAAGAAAAAAATTAAATTAAAATTACAGTTTCTCTAAAAAATCAAAATCCACAGGTGGCGCAATAACTTAATAAGAGCCGCCATTTAATGATCTCGTGTACAAGTATCTCTCACATCTCTGTAATTTAAACATAATAAGAATAAATACAATAATCTGTTAATGAAAATTCGTTGTTAAATCTAAATTATTATTTAATTGTTAATAAAAATTTGTTGTTAAATCTAAATTATTATTTAAAATATTTAGGTGGCTCTGCCAAATTTTAAAATATTAAAATGTGTTCTGCAACAGAAAAAAAACTGAGAACCACAGATCTAACTAATCCTTATAATGTATTGGTTAAAATTGTAATTGAAAATACCCTAACTAATAACTGGGGTTACAACTTGTAAACCAAGTAGTGTAAAATATTTGTTTTATTTACCTATAATTATCTATATATATTATAAATCTGAAATGCCTGAGAGCGTATGTTCGGTTATAACGCAAGAACGGCTGAATGGATTTTTATGAAATAACTTTCGTTTGTAAATTTTTTGCTTAAATTCCGTGGCAGACAGGTATTGATTATTAGAAATTGATTTTATATATTTTGAAATCTATTGATATTCATTTTTGACAATAAATATCAATAGATGGCGCTAAATGTCAAAGTAAGGGGCAACAGATAACTTACCTGCATTACTATTATTGGATTTTTACAGAATTACTTAGCTAAAACAATTATTACTGATTATGATACAGGATACTGTTCAGTATCAATTTATGTTCAATCAGTAACTTTATATCATACCTTTTCATTGGATATTTTATATTAAAGGAAATTTTATGTTGAATTCGCAGGTAAGTTAAGCCTGCTCTATATCCATAATTACGATAGTGATATACTGAATTACATATCTAAAATGAAATTTGTTTATATTTTATCACACAAAGAAATTACAACTATTCATCAAATTACTATATGCTTATCCAATATTATGTAATAATAATAAGTAATACTTAAAATCACACAAAAACCTGTAATATATACAAATCTTTTATTTGTTACAATTTTAAATGAAATTAAGCCATGTTGCATTATTTCAAACGTATTTTGAGTCTCTTCCCCTTCGAAATTTTTCGTTGCATTATGCATGATTATTATAACATGGTTTTCAAAGCTAATTGGAGAAACAATTTGGATTGGCCAGACCTATTTGTAAGTACTAATTGTTTTTCCCATGGCCAATTGTATGTGCCTTTTCAAGAGTCTAAGAAGCGAAAAAATTTGAAACAGAAGATCGAACAAATCAACAGAATTCTAATAGAGAAAGAAAGAGATAAAGAAGAAGTGAAAAGACACATATTTCAAATAGAAAACATATCTTACGGGAAAGATACATTGAAGAAAATCCTTATAATCATCTAAAAAGTTATAATTTAACAGAAAGAGAAACTTCAGTACAACACCATGAACTGCCTATCTAAAAGGTTATAATTTAAGAGAAAGAGAAACTTCAGTACGACACCAGGTTATAATTTAAGAGAAAGAGAAACTGCCCGAGCAACGCCAGGCACGGGACTATAATTTAAGAGAAAGAGAAACTTGAGTACAACACCATGAACTGCCCGGAAAGATTTTCAGAATACGTTGAAGAAAATCCTGAAGGTCATCTAAAAGGTTATAATTTAAGAGAAATTAACTTAAGTACTACACCATGAACTGCCCGAGCAACGCCAGGCATGGGTATGCTAGTAGTAAATAAATAAATAAATTTGAAAAAATTCTGAGAAAGAAAAAGTAATTAGTAGTTACAGTGATAATTTTCAACTGAAAAAAGACTGTTTTTATAAATTTTGAAAATTTAACACCATCTTTGTTTTTAATGTGCCATTTATTATCCTTAAAATTTTGTTATATACTTATATATAAAAATAAAATGTTAAATTCATTTTTAAAATATGTGTAAATTATTTAATTAAGTGTTATAGATCCTATCCCCCCATTTCTATACAAATGTTAGTCTAAATTTACATAATTTTCATTTACACAGTATTTTTGAAAACAAATCTACCATATAAATTGAGGGTTAAGTATCTACAAATGCACATGGTCCCCAACTTATGACAGGATTGTGTTGAAAAATTTTAGTTATAGTTCAAATCCATCACAACTTGGAACATGATTTTCCATAGGCATAATGTTATAAATGGAGATTACATTCCCAAACTATCAGAACCATAAATATTCAATATGTTTTATATAGTAGTAATATACAGTAATAATTGAATAAATGCTGTTTTTCTTTAAAACAGAAAAATATGTTATCTTGTGCCAACTAGCACTTTTATAGATAAAAATAAACTAACATATAAACATTTAAAGATGGAATATTTAAGTTATTTTCATGTGTCTGAGTTTTTGGTGTCTATTGGATGGCTACACAATAAAAGAGTCATTTACCACCTTGGAAAATCCAGATTCAATTTCAATTCCTATATATCTAAGCAAGCCCACTGAACCTCATCCTTCAATCTTCAAGTTGATCAATCATGGGTGTTGCACAGTCAATGGTGAAATCTAAAAGTAAAGCCTGCTAGCAAAATTATTCAGTGCCTTAATTCAAACTAGCCTAACAAAATCATTAGAAAAATAAGCTAATGATGTTTTGATGCCATTTCCCAACCATCCATTCCAGCCCAATTATGATCTGTTCACATCAAAGTCAATAGGACTTTATTGTAGGTGGTTCAATATTCAGGCTAAATCCATCAGAAAATTTCCTGATGCATAAAAATTTCAAATAAGTGAATTAATTTATTATGTGTGATTTTATTGTCCTTCTCTGTCCTTTATTTTTTTTTCTAAAATGACCATTTTGTCCTTTATTTTGTGAATTTAAATAACAAATTGAGTAGAGCAGTATGTAACATGATATTGTTATTTTCTGTGACAGTGTCATGCTTCTGTATTGTTCCCCATGAAAAAAAAATCAAAGAATGGTGATAAAATGAGTCCTGCCAATGCAGATGGGTTAGAATTTTTAAATATTTAACAGAAAAACATATTTAATATTTTAAAAATTGTTGAATTTTGCTTCTGTCTTCCCAGATCTAATGGCCATATTTTCATTAGTGAATACATGGACACCAAGAAAACCCAATTAAAAGTCAAAACATTGGAAGCATATACTTGATGCAATTTCTTCATGATGTGTATAGAGTTTTATGAATTTTGAAAATACAAATCTGATTTATTAAAAAAAAAGTTCATTCTTGTGAAAAAATATCAAAATTAATTTTTTTAAAGTAATAATACAATTGTTTAAAATATTGTGTTGTTTATTATATTTTATAATAACTGTTATAAGGATTTTCAGTTTTAGTGAAACAAATAAATGTAACCTGCTTTGTCTTATTATGAAACAATTTCTGATTTGTCTTTTATTTTCTTCAAAAAAATATGGTCATCATAGGTATACCATATTCCATTGTACAATCATGTTTAAAAAAAAAAGGGAGTACTATATAGGTATAACAAAGAACAACCTCTAGAATAGAGTCCAGGAACATAAGAATGATATAGAGGCAGTTAATATATCAACAGAATTAACAAGAAGGTTTTACGAAAATATTTTTGTTATGTGGCATGAAGTTAAGATAATTAAATTGTAAGACAGTCTTATCAGCAAAGACTGAAGTTTTTTATTGGTGATTATGAGAAGAATAAGTTCAGGTAGCATAGTTTTGAACCACCTTTTTTTTCACAGATATTCTGTTAATTTAATTTATCAAATGAAATACGATGTAGTATTCTAAATAAAAGAACTTTTATTCATTGTTTGTCAATTCTCTTCAAAAAAGTCTTTCAAGCTCATGGATTTACACTAGGCGTAAAGCTGGTAAATATCATAACATAGATTGTAATTGGTTGTCTGGACCCACAGTATAAATTCGGGCAATTTATGACTATGCTGGGTCATCATTATAAAAATTTTATTTTTTTTTGTAACAAAAACATAAATAACATATTATTTTATATATGATTTTTTTTAATGTAATGTACCTCCAAAACTTTTTATAAGTTATCTATATGTAATATGCTTATTAATTTGTTTAGTTTTCTTCCAGCTTCTAATATATGTATTTTGAATTGAATTCTATAGATATATTACAGGGGTGGCCAACAAGTCGATCGCAAGACTATTTGTAGTCGATCTTCATAAGTTATCTCTCTTACTGCATAGTGCCTTTTCTAGACAAGTAAAGCCGAAATTTCGCTTTATTGCTGAGTATGGCCCTAAACAGAATAGCCAGTAGCAGCAGAGCATTTAAACAAAATTTTAAATTCACTGACGATGCCAACATGACACCTATGAATTGACAGTTAAGAGAGTTGAATAATTAAGTCGAAAGTTCTACGGTATTAAATTCAAATCTTATGTTGTTTTTTCATTTAATGAGCTGTTGAAGCTTTATTAGTTATATTTAACGATGTAATATATGAAAATAAATATTTCTTAAACAGTTAGTATTGTGGTTATTCATTGTGAGGTTGGCTAATGGCTGGAATCTCACAAAGCAAGAACCAATTACCATATTTTACATATAGTTAATGCTTCAAATAGTGTGAGAAATTTCTGGAACCAATTATTTGGACTAATCGAGGTCTATCTGTACTGTATAATTATTTCCAATATGGATAGCAAAATATATATATATATATATATTCCTACCTGTATAAAATTTAAGAGAATTTCGACCCTGCCAAACTTCCCTGAAAATGGCGTTTCACTATTTTCGGACTGCCAGCATTATTCAAACTTATGATTTATATAATGGCGAATAAAAGCTGATCTACTAAGAAAATTGGCTTAATTTTAAAATGTTTTCTTTTATGATATCTTAATCAAGAAATGCAGCCCTTAGAAAAAGTTTAGGATCTTTCTATTTTGGCTACATAATTTTCAAAGAGAATTATTTCATCTCAGACAGTTATTAGATGAAAGTGGGATTTTGGGAGTTTTTTTTTTTGCTATTTTGTTTTATGCTCCTTTCCAATGAGATAGATTACTAAAGGGCAGAATCAGTCCCAACCGCATACTATACCCACACCCAAAAAGGGGGGGCCAGATAGTGAAAGATAGGGATTATCAGGCCAGGCCCAGCACCCTGAAAAATTTTTTACTACATTCTGGACCCTGGATGCAGCTCTAGGCTATATTTCATTGATGCGATATGGCCCTTTCTCCCAAAAGTTTGCCCACCCCTGATCTAGGGGTTAAAATCTGGGAGGAAACTGGCCATTCTTTGGATGAAATGAAATCTGGAATGTGCAACTTAACTACTGCTGAGCAACTTTGTACCAGATTTAGCACTGATTTTTGATAAATTATCGTTTTTATATGTTTTTTCAAGATTAGTCTCAGAGCATTTTAAAAATGGCAGATGGTGAATTATTTCTCTGCAGATTACTCTCAGAGCCTTTTAAAAATGGCGGATGGCGAATTATTTCTCTGTATTTCGTCATTCTAAGTCCAGATTACTCTCAGAGCCTTTTTAAAAATGGCGGATGGCGAATTATTTCTCTGTATTTCATTATTCTAAGTCATTAATTTTTCAAAAAATAGTTAAAATATAATAATAGCATTTTCAAACAAAGCGAACGGTTTGTCACCAATCTCCCCTTCGTCAAATAATGTATACAGTCCATATGCCTGAGGTCAACAATTGACCTTGGATGGATGTTGTTTGACAATAATTATGCATCCCTGGTGTACTAGTTACTTGTTTCGAATTATGCACCCCTGGTGTACTAGTTACTTGTTTTGACTGCAGATAACACAAAAATAATTGTATTGTTTAAATTTTTGTGTTATATTTAAAATATAACTAATATGTTTATATTAGTAGCAAACAATCAGCTGATTTCGAAACACCGTTAGATATTTCCTGCCAGAATCTAGGACGCCGACTTCCGCGTCGATCGTCAAGTGTGCATTATAAACACATTTAAAATTTTTGCACTATTAAAAAATAAATAAATTTTCATAAAATGCTTACTTAATTTTTTTTATTGGATTAGTATGCACATCTTTAGTTTTTAAACTAGCTAGTCACATAAATTGCTTTAATATTACACATAATTAAATTTTGCTTTTTTTTTTCTTTTCTTACATTAGCATGTTCATTCTATTAGTCGACCTTGTCCTTTTTCTGATTTATTTCTTTTTATAAATATAAGATGGAAAATCAATTTTATATATTTTACAATATTATAGACGACATAGAATAGAAATAGATATGAAATTATCGTTAAGATGGAAGATCGCAAACTGATGCTCCGTTCAATGCATTCAAACATTATCAAATTAGTATCGATATTTTGTAGAATTTCTTTCATTTCTAAAAGGAAACTCTGATTTTGACGAAATGTATGAATAAAACTTCTTTTATGTTATCTATAAAGTTTGTTTTATCTATAATTTATTAATAATGACAATTAATTTCTTGCGATAGTTCATGAAAAGTTTTCTGTAAACCAATAACTCTCATCTTTTTTGTCGAAAATTTTTCATTATTATCAATAAAATGTTAATACAGTAATTCATAAATAGATATTATTACTAACTTAAATGACTTCATAAATTAAATTATTTAACTGTAAGGATTTTTCTTATGTGCATAATACCCTTGACATTTATAATAATAAAGGATAAGATTGAATAAAAATATTACTTATTTAGGAATTTATTCATCCAAAACAGACAGCAAATACATTATATTCAAGAAAAACTATATATATGATATCTCGATTTCGTAGAAAGTAAATAATAAAAACTCTATTAAAGTTAAAATTAATAAAACTTAATACTAAGAAAATTCAGTGCAGATCTATATCAAGATGGAAAATAATATTTAAAATTGAAAAAAGATTAATAACCAATATATATTACAGTTAAAAAAATAAAAATTTTAAAATTAACTTATTTTAATTATTTTTCTCTTCCAAACTACTTTAAGTAACTTCTTTATTAATTCACCCATCTGTATTCTTAACTGATTACTTTTTTCAGTTATTTGATGTAGATATTTACCTGGCAGCAATATGGCATTATCTGCTTTATTGCAAAGAATCCCTCTCTGTTCGATCTTCGTCTGAAAATCATATTTTTTCCTGTTGTTTAATGTTCATTTATCGGATAAAGGTTATGAATTGATAAGATAATTTCTCTTCTCATATATCATTTCTTAATTTTTATTATTAGTTTTTTTTTTATTTTATGCATGTAGTTATATTAAATCAAAAAAATTTATAGGATCTAATTCTTATGCAGATATGCTTTATATTTATTTTTTTCGCCCTTCTAAACTTTTATGCTTAAATCTTCTATTATAAATTGGTTATTTAAAATTTTTACTCTCTTTTTCTCTTTCAAAATCGTTTGCATTCTAGAATATTAAATTTGTTTATATAAAAAAAAATTGAAACCAATTGAATTTTGTTTACTTTATGAATTCTTGATTCATTTGCTTTTGTTATTTCAAGTATATCTTATATGCAAATATATATTTCATACAAAATTTGTTTATATGAATTCTCCTAAATTTTATTTTCGAATTTAAAAATTTAATAAAATATTATAATATGCACTTGTAAATCAAATGTTCTCAAAACATTTAAAGATAACTGTAAATATTTACTGTTTCTGACTATATTCGTGACAGGTTTAGTCTATCATTGGCGGTCAGACACCATCAGATGGATATTCCATTAACTAAATTGGGTCGATTGCCCAGATGAGTAAAAGGGTATCGCTAGGTAGATTCGACTTACTTTGAAAAATCGTCGAAGGATATCAGCATTTTAACTAGATTCCCCTTGAGAAAAATCTAACCTTAACTGATTTTCCTAAAGTTATCATTTAAAAATAATACATTAGAATAAATTACTTGTTTCATTTATACTTAATATGCCTTTCTTTAAAAAATAATCATAGTAGAATTTTTTCTTATTATTAATTTACTGAATCTTTCAAATGTTTTATTAAGATGTTTCTTTGTTGTCGAGAGAGGGGAATTTCATCAGTAAACAAAAAAATAAAAATTTCGTCTTTTCTTATCAGCTTCCCATTTTTTTCCCAACATATTGATGTTCATGAAAAACAAGATATATCTTTGGCAACGCTAACATCTTTCAAAAACAAATAAAACAAAATCCATCTGCTTTTACTTGTTTTGTTTCTGCATA
Organism: Olivierus martensii; assembly: GCA_000484575.1. Taxonomy (NCBI): domain Eukaryota; kingdom Metazoa; phylum Arthropoda; class Arachnida; order Scorpiones; family Buthidae; genus Olivierus; species Olivierus martensii. The sequence goes on from AYEL01069181.1 coordinate 51,023, forward strand.
GATGAATTTAATTGCTTATATTATTCAACTTTTACATCCACTTTCTTTCAATCTATTAAGCAAACCTTTATATTAATTTTACATTATTTTAAATGCATAATTTTTCTCTTTCATTTTTTATAGAATGCATAGAATTCAAGTCTCAAAAAGAATTGCATCCACTTTCTTTCAATCTATTAAGCAAACCTTTAAATTAATTTTACATTATTTTAAGTGCATAATTTTTCTCTTTCATTTTTTATAGAATGCATAGAATTCAAGTCTCAAAAAGAAATATAATTTTAATATATTTCTAATTACAATTTTAAATATTTATCTGGTTGTTAATATTGTATGTTCAATATAAATCAAGAAGTACTTATTCCTATTTTTTTAAATTTAAACAAATGAAAGCATATAAAAGTTTTACTAACTTATAATTAAAGCTTTATGATCAAGCATATTCCTATAATATTAATAATCTGCATAGTCGATTAAATTTAATTTAAACAAATGAAAGCATATAAAAGTTTTACTAACTTATAATTTAAGCTTTATGATCAAGCATATTCCTATAATATTAATAATCTGCATAGTCGATTAAATTTTCGTGATTTAATAATAAATTTAAAATTCGGTTTCGAAGCACTTGAATCTTGGTACTTCTTTATTTAAAAATGGAACTCAATCTTGTTAAATTTTAACAGATATCTAACTGATAAAGAAAACGTTTATAAATTCCGGAAATATTGGAATTTTCTGAAAGATTGTATTTCATATATATTATCATTTATCAATTATAACGCCATTTCAGTTTCAATTATTTTAGATATTATACAGAAAACTTAGTCAATGATTTCTATATCTAATTTTTTGAGAGAAGAGATAAGAATACATTAGCTTACATCAATTCTTTTTGCAGCAGAATAGCTGTTTATTGGAATCTATACTCAACAATCCATGCTTTGTGCTCCAAGACACAGACTTTATCGATTTGGCATCATAAAAATTAAGCATGGTTCAACATTAGTGAGGTCATATTATCTTTATTGAAGAGAGAAAATTTTCTCTATAAGTTTGATAACAGAGGTATATTGATCAAGAGAGGAATGGGTATTCACAATTCCTCAAACATATTTCATAGTGCGTAGTCACAATCTGACTGGAATTTATTTTACCTGTCAGACCTTATGTTTTTAGGACGCATTGTTAATATTGGATATATAGAGATAAAATTTTTGATTTCTATATAATAACACATTAAACTAGTATAATTAGTCGTTATTCCATTTTAATCGCTAATAATGCTTTTCTGCACATAAAATCTCTCGAAGAAGAACTTAGATATTATAGAAATGGTTATTATATTGTTCATATTTGAATGAAATAAAGCATTTTTGGTCAGAATAGCTTCAACTTCATGCATAAATTATACCAATCAACTCATATATGCTATTATCAATCAATAAAATTTACTGCCCCAAGTGATTAATCATTAAAACCACGAATGACGTTTAAATAAAGCATTTTTGGTCAGAATAGCTTCAACATCATGCATAAATTATACCAATCAACTCATATATGCTGTTATCAATCAATAAAATTTACTGCCCCAAGTGATTAATCATTAAAACCACGAATGACGTCGTTAAATCTATATTTATGTTAAATTATCGTCTTCTCAAATTTTTCTAAATTTAAAAATTTCATAATTATATAGATATTATAAGTTTAATCGTCATCCTTATTCACTAGCTTTAAAAAACAAAACTTGAGATAATCTGGTGTGTAATTTTGCAAAGTTTCGTTTGTTTATTTTAAGTATATTTTTAAATTATTGATATTTTTATCTTCTGCATTTTAATTTTAATAAGTCGTGTATTAAAAAAATAAATAAATTTTCTATAAGGATATCTAAATTCTAACGAAATGCATAGAATACCGTAAATAATAAATTATATGAAAGGACAAATAAGCAAAAATGAAAAATATTTTTCTAAATTTATTAATATTAATTAAAATAGTTAACAAATATTTGAAGTAGAGAATAACTTTTCGTTTGATGATAGCAAATAGCTTAATTTTATCATAAAATCCTAAGGATATATCGGATGTAGATATTTTAAACAGTTTTGTATTAAACCAATTATGTATAAAATTTTAATTACTGTTTAATTTTTTTGTTAATGCTTTGAAAATCAATATAGCAATATATTATTCATATAAAATTTTACATCTTTCCTTAACAGTTTTATATTAAACCAATTATGTATAAAATTTTAATTACTGTTTAATTTTTATGTTAATGCTTTGAAAATCAATATAGCAATATATTATTCATATAAAATTTTACATCTTTCTAATGCATGAATTAAATTTGTTTGTGTTTCTTAATTTTCTCAAATAGATTCCGAAGAAACTTCTATGAATCTATGCAATAAATGGTTACATATATTAGCAGAATTTTAATTTTAGAAAATTTTATAATAAATATATACAATATTTATTATAAAATTTTCACTCTTTAAGTAAGGGTTTCTTTCTATCAACTCACTCTTCATTCTATCATAATTTATGCATAGGTCGTTTAGACAATTATTAAACATTTATTTATAATAAATAGTAGTAATCATGAAATACTGACTATAAAATCGATTGATCATTCATAACTTTAACAATTTATAATTTTTGAATAAACGTATGCAATTCTCTAAACAGTAGAGGGAAATAAATGCCCGTTTCAAGTAAAGATAGTACTGCATCAAAGATAAACTATAAAATTCTTTAGAAGATTTTTAAACCTATGTGTATAATGCATAAAAGGTTTATATGTTAATTAAAACACTTAAATAAAAATATTCGCGGCCATTAAAAATGCAATTAATTTATTATAAGCAGATTTGAAAGCATCTGTGGATTTACAAGGCTCACAATTATAATTTATCATTTCGAACTACTCGATCGCAATGATAAATTGTTTAATTAATAAAATCCCTATTTGGTATCATTTTATCTTTCGGTTAACTACGGTGATCATGCAATGACATATCTAGCTTTAAGGAACTATTTTTTACGAAATAGGACTGATTACAGGAAACATCTGAAGACATCTCCGATTATTTATCATTATTACGTTGATATATTTATTTTATCCTGTTTATTTACTATCCGGAAGTTTCTTCGATGAAATTTGCCTCGTGTACAATAATAGGGCTTTGCAATAAAGAAGAGTTTATGCAAAATTATCTCAGAAATTGCTTTCTATCTGAATCTATTTAACTTTTGATACAATATATCCTCGATTATTCGTGGACAAGTTATCTGTTTTGTTGGTTATTCGTGCATGTTTATCGGTATTTTTCGTATTTTTATTCACTAAAATTGTTCTTTCTACTGTATTCATGAATAATTCATTTCGATAGCCGTTCAACATCAAATTTAAAGTGAATATTTTTTTAGTTACATCGACAATATATTTGTTATTTACTAACGAAAAGAATATATATTACATTTAAATGTATACTATAAAGTTAAATCTTACTCATTTACAATCAATTATATTATTGATACATCGCATATTTAACGCAACTGAAACAGTACAGCAGTCAAACAAATTGCTTTGTAACGATTATAATTTCCTTTATGCTAATTAAATTTCACTTAGAAAATAAAAAAATTTTCTAACCAGGTAAGTGAAATTTAATTAGCATAAAGAAAATTTCACTTCTCCTTTGAGATAGTTATTTATCATTTAGAGTAATGCATTATCAATCTATAAATATGTAACATTTAATGCTTTCTATATTTAATCGTGATGTGGATATTATAAAAAATAATTAAGATTAAAACTATTTATTAATAAAAAGAGCTATGCAATGAAAAAGTATTGGATAGCATATAATAACAGTATATACTATCCAATACTGTTCACACTGGTTACGCTGATGACGGTAGAAGTTGTTTTTCATTCTTGAGAACGTCACTGACGTGTTTCGATATTTCCATGATTGGGGAGAACGAGTTTCGTCTCGTCAATAAATAGACCATCTACAAAATTGTTACCATTTCATTAAACAACGTAAAAATATGTATTGCTATGGATGATATTACCATTTCAGAGGATGTTAGCGCGGAGCATACAAAAAATTAACTAATGATAGGTGATATATATATATATAAATAATAATGTTATGTTAAAATGTTATTTTCTGGGTTTAAATTTGACGTCGCCATTTTATTTCAATGGAAAGTGTTTTGTTATCGTAATACTAATTCGAATCATTCGTAACTGACCTAACAGATTGCACAGATAATGAGTGTGACTCGTAAAATAAAAAAATGCGTTCTTATTAGGCTATATCCTAAAATTTTAATGCAAAAAAACTTGGACACAGGCTATATTTCATTGAAATTTTGACAATCTACCCGGACAGAAGGATAGATTATAGCATCTGACATCGTTCAGAAGAATAATTTTTTTTAAATATTAATTTTAATCGAATAAAATTTGTTTTAAGCTATTGAAGTGCTTAATAAATGGTCTTTTCAATGTTGCATTTGTTTTTCTGAAATTGAAGTTTTCATAGCTTGAAATAATTATAATCGTCTTCGGTCTCCCCTATATTATATTCAATTGTCAGAATATCGAGTTGTATCTTTATAAAATTAAATCAACAATCTCTTCATTTTCTAACTATTTTTTACTTTTTCAAATTTTAACAATAAAAAGATATAAAATAAAATATTTCAGAATATTTCCAATAAATTATTTCAATGAAGTCCTTATTAATTGTATCATATGCTGAAGTATTTCTTTATCAATGTCAACTGAAAGTTAAGAATTCGAAATTAGAAAAGAAATTTCGTAACAAAATTTTTCGTTACCATCAATAAACAAATAAACAACAAAATTTCAGCTTTTAAAAATTATTTGAGTACCATATTTTATATAATTTATTTTTTTTATATATATATAATTTTCCTTATTTTCTCCATGTTTGACGAAAACATAACAGTTTCTATGTAACCAAGACTGAGGATATTTTCTTTTTCTTTATCCTAATCGAGCTTAATACTATAATTTGTTTTATTTCTTCAATCGTCTTAATGCAATTCTCTAATTCATCATTTAATTATTCAGTCAAAAATATTTTTGTTTGATTTCCTATTCCTAACTTCATCAGTTTATTTTTATCAGATTTAAGTTCTTACAATTATATATATCAGGAACTTCTGTTTACTGTAATTTGTAAATTAAATATAAGAAAATTTCCAGAAATTAATAATAAAATTAATCGAAAATTAAATGAATTTTAGAAAACATTCGTTTGAAACTAAACTTATTCTTTAAAATAATAAAAGAATATTTAAATAAAATTTTTAGTTGATTAATTTTCAATACGTTAAATGTGCTATTTTTAAATTGATAAAATTAAAGTATTTTCTAAAGAAAGAATCAAGTATCGCTTTATTCCATTTCCTAATCTGATAGTCCATTTAAAAGCCATAGATAGTACCCAAGAGACTATAACCAATGTGTTCTTACCAATAAATTGTATAACAAGCAAGCGCAGTATTTTAAAAGTACAGTATGTTATGGTGTGTCGTTGCTTTCTTCTTATTTTCAGAGCATAAAAAAATGATTCTTTCTATTTATTTTCTGTTATCCATGCTATTGATCTCTTATACAATGAAAAATTTTCGTTATTGGTGTATAGATAACATGTTACTGTTTCAAAGCTTAAATTTTCTTTTTAATATTAATATTGTAAAACTGAGTCGTTGAAAAACTGTTCATGGTTTTTTAAACATAATATTAAAAAATTTCGTCTAAATCATAAAAGAGTTTCCTTCTTTTTCGCGGCAATTCAAGCGAAAAGGAGTTTATTTCTTCACTTATAAAAAAAAAGAATTGTCTGCTCTCTAATATAAACTTCATCCCTCTCCTTCAGCATACTTGGAATGAATTTGTTTGGTTGTAAGTTCTGCAAGAAACTGGAGGACACTACAAATTTTTGCGATAGGAAGAATTTTGACACATTGCTTTGGGCCATTGTTACAGTTTTTCAGGTATTTGATATTATCATGTAATTTAGCCAAAATGCACATCCAGCTTTTCAAATTATAATTAATAATTTATTTTGTATTCCGTTTTATATTGTTAATCTTCCAAAGTATAAGTAGGATAGATGCTAACGTGGGATATACCTAACTGCTAAAATAAATTTCCTAATTATTGCATTAGCTCTTTTTCGCTCTTTTCTGCCTCGTTATTGCTCTACATTCTTTAGATGCAGTAGTAGTATTATTTTTTTGCTTACTTTAACACGTACTGCTGGCTGTGCTTAGCTTTCGCAATGATGGCCTACTATTGTTGAAAGTAAATTTTTTATTTTTATTTTTTTACAGAGTAAGAATTGCATTTATGATAAAGTTGACTTTTTAATAATTGTTACAATTAACATTGCTTTACACTGTTGTTAACAATAATAGTAATATTCTACTTAAGTAAATTTAAAAATATGTTAATTTTGCAATAACTCTAATTTTTTGTGCACCAAAGAAATCAATATAAAATAGCATGGCAATTTTCGATTTTGAATATTGCTTTTGCATAGCATATTTATTTATTAATGTGCAAAGAATTAGTATAAATATTGATCAAAATCACCATTATTTATTTGTATTGTCGTATTAAGAATTTGATGAATGTTAGTCACACCATAAGATAGTACATGTCTGCTTCACAGTTGCTTGGGCATGTATCTGTTTGGTGGTAAACTTTGCACTCGGAACGATGGCAGTGGTCAATGTAATTGTGAAGATCTTCGAAGTGATCCTACTCAATGTAGCTGCGACAGAAAACAGTTCGACAATTTTCTGTGGGCCACAGTCACTGTTTTTCAGGTGAGATTTACCTGTAAAATATAAGGGTGAACGAGGCAGAAAAATATCGGAAAGGAGCATTTCCTATTTATTTATTTTTTTCCTATTAAAATCGTAAATAAATAAAATATTTGTAATCTTTTTAATTAAATAAAATATTAAATTATCTTTTTTTATTTATTTCGAAATCATTAAATTTTCGTATTAAGTTTCGCTATTATTCGTTTAATTGAAAAGTAATCTTGTAAAATTGATTCTGTAGATTCTCACTCAAGAGGATTGGAATATTGTGCTCTTTAATGGAATGGAATTGACTTCGCATTGGGCCGCTCTATACTTTGTTGCCTTGATGACATTTGGTAACTATGTCTTATTCAACTTATTGGTGGCCATTCTAGTGGAAGGCTTTTCTCAAGAGGTAAGTAGAAAAACTACTGTATATTTTATGCACACCTACCGTAAACATACAATTAAAGTGATAATTAGATTTTATACTACAATAGTCAGTTAAATAAAAGCAATTTCCTTCAATTTTCTTCAATCATATATTATAAGTTTTGATTTTGATATCAATGAAAATTAATAAAGTCCATTAGAAAATTATTAACATAATAAATTATGTGAATAGAATAACAGTTAACTGCTATTATACTCGAAAATATAAAATAATTTAATAGTATATAATATTAAAAATTTATTTCCTATAAATTTAATTGTTTAAACTATTAATAATTCTACAAAACAACATCGTTATGCATTAAATAACTCTTACAAGTTAATTGCGAGAATTTCTAAAATATACCGAAAAAATTTTTTGCTCATAAAAACAATAAGTAATTTTTTTTTATTCAAATTAAACAGTCATTCGAAATTTTTATAATGCGAGAAGCAGATTTAAAATTTTTAATTTTGTGACAGTCTTAATGTAATTTTTATATATGATTTCTCTGCAAAAATATATTAGCAAATAAAATTTTATGCTTTATTATTTTTGTTTTGAGAAATTTAACTGTAAAAGTAAATCATTAATAGCGAAAAAGCATTACTTCAATATATATATATATTAGTTTTTATGAAAAATTTTACTGTTTTTTGAACATTTTTATTTCCAAGTAAATTAAACATTAGGGAAAATATCATTAAGTAATAATGTCGCAGAAAATCTCGTATGATGCCGAATCTGCACTTTTTTCACTGTATAAAATTATTATGAAGTTGCTGACTTTATAGCTTTCTATCAACGCTTATTCATTGGGATTTTTTTTTTTAAATTTCCTGCTGTAAATAAATTGAAGGCATGTCCGAGAGTAGCAAATGCTGCAAATCCTTTCAGTTAATCATTTGTGATTTATGTTACGATTATCAAACTCTATATTTACTTAAAAAATATAAATGATACTCATTTTAATGAGAAAATTATCTTTTCATCTTTAAAAATGACTTTGTTTTAATTTATCATTTGAAATTTTTGTTTTTTTCCTCATTATTTTTAAATTCAAAATATTTAAAAATTTAAAAAAAAATCTAAATTTAAGCATTTATTTCATTATATTGTTTAATATAAAATTAATGATTTATTCAACGAATTTTATAAAACATTTTAAACGAGTTTTATTTATTTGTAACTGTTAAAATATAAAATAAATTTGATTCAAAAGATGATATTTATTAACATTTAGGACGATAAAAAGAAGAGTGATGAAGTATCACAAAACACATCTCCAGGAAAACATGGAACGAAAGGAAATAGAAACCGAAAATACATGATCCAAGAAGTAGATCCCAAAGACAATATTGAGAAAGGTAGAATTTCTTTTAGTTTGAGAGAAATGTTTGTAAAACATCAGACAGAGGATACGATAATAGCACTCAAGGGATTCGTCTGGTAGTTTTATGTCAGTTTGTATTGAAAATTTTGAGAGTCCTAGCTTTCTGAATTCGCTATAATTTACAATTACTCCTTTTAGCAAATAACCTTTACAATATTTTAAGTTTTTTTTTTTTGCTTTTATAACTCTTTTTCTTTATAACTTTTTTAATTCTAGTAACTGTTCATTAAGGAAATGTTTTAGTTAATTTTATTATATTTAAAATTTATATCATCAGATATATGAGATTACTGCGACAGTGAGTTTAATGTCATAAAATAAATGAAATGTAACATCGCATTTATAATTTATATATTGAGAGAGTATTTACATTTATTAATAAGGAACATGAAAATTTTAAATTCTTTCGGGTTCTATAAACAATATCAGTACTATGTGTAGGCATAAGTTATATTTATGTTATCAATCCTGTATTTGCCAATTATTTAAGACGTGTAAAATTATTCGATTGATGGGTAATTTTGCACAGGTTTAATCTAATTACGATTTATGAAAACATTCAAAAATGTCACATAAATTAAATTAAAGATGATGAAATTTTCTAATTATTTTCATGATAACATAATCAAAATATAATCGAATTGTCGTAATATTATTAAGTATATCACAATTAAAAACATAAATAATATAATATTTTGTATTTTATATAATCTTTTTTGGCCTTATTGTTTCTTTAATCCTAGAAGGCATAGCACGAAATAATTTCACAGAAATAAAATTTTGCCTTATAAATAAACATTTGAATACAATAAATTTATAAAAATAAAGTTCTATGTTAAAGCTTTTTATTTTTATAAAAAGCTTTAACAATATGCTTTTTAAATAGTTTATTCTTTACAAATGCTTATTTATGAAATAATTTATTTCAACTACATCAGTCCTAAAGGTGATTAACTTTAGTTGCTTCTTGATTTAATTGTCTTCGTATACTTTTGAAAAAATAATCATATATGTTTAATACAGTTTAGATCTGAGTAATGTGCCAACATATTATAACCTTGAATTTAAAAATATTTCTCATATATATAGTATTCCAGAATGGAAATATAAAAATTCATATTATGCCCTTATTCATATTCCAGAAGCATTTCAACATCAATTCTAAATTTTCTGTTTTTCAAATATACATTTTGAAAAGATTTTTCATATTAAATATTATCATTTGATTATAAAATTTGATCTTTTTCAACTATTTGCTTTCCATTATTTATGGCATGAAGCGAAGCATCTTCATCTTACTTCTTTTCAGGTAGAATTCAACTAGAATTTTAGAACTGCTGTATCAACTAGAATTCTTTCTTATGGCAATTCATACATTCCACTCTTTGAATGCTTCTGATATTGTCCTTCGAGAGACAATTACTTCAAAACCCCTCGTTATCTTTTGTGAGGCTTTTTATCGAATATTACATTTATCTTGCTTTTTCAATCAAATATTTCCTATTAGACTTATTCTTTTATAAATTTTCTAAACTCATTTTCTTTCTAATCTAATTTATTTTTGATTTAAATTATTATTTTTTCATTATTTTCGAATAAATTTAAAACATTTATTTCTTTTCTAATATGCTTATTCGATTTTTTCCTGAAATTCCAAAATAAATCATAAAATAAAGAATAAATATATATTTTCTTGAACAAATCTATTAATACGAAATTGTTTGTTTATTGAATATAGAAATTAAAATACTGCACTTTTAATAGATAAATAATTATTTTATAATTTCTATATTTTTATTAAACATTTTTTTTCACATTAAATATTTCATGCAGCCATTTGTTCGCCTATTTTTCATGCTTCTGATTTCTACAAAAGTAAATCGATACTTACAGCAGATAAAAGTTTTATCGATAATTTTGAATTGACCTTTGACAAATCGCACTTAGCTTAAGCGCTACCAGTTATTCGAATAGCCGATATTTACTAATTTTTACAATTGTTAATCATAATTATGACTATATTTTACTACAATAAATATATTTTTGGATTTAACTATAACTGATTAAAATTTATATAAATTTTATAGAAACCAGAATGCGGCACAATCAACCAGACAGATTAAAACAAGGATGCCAAACGACAGATCAGTTTTTTCCTCCAATTATCACTCATACAGCAGCAACACCGCAGGGTTCTCCATGTGCAAATTTAGATCCAGTAATGAGAGATTTGAGTAATAGGCTGTCTCCATCAAGGGCATTTAACATTAGTGCCTCTTCCATTGATACAATCGATAAATCTTCTGTAGGTTAATTCATTAGAAATAATATAAGTTGTATATATAATGTATTTTTATTTTGTAATATTATTTATTTTAGATACCTCCATCGCTTCATATTCAACAGTGTTCTCCATCTCAATCCACTTGTGGTGATTACAGCCAAGAAAGTGATACTTTAACAGTACCTCAAATTTACATCTGCACTTCTCCTTCTTTATCAAGGAAGAGCAGCCTGGCTAGTAGTAAATCAAGAAGGGGAAGTGATTTTTCCTATACCGAAAGAAAGGTATATAAAAATCTGTTTTTGTTTTTCTTTTAAATTCCAGACTTTTTAATAAGTGTTACGTATAAAATATTCTTATATTTTAGCAATCACCCAGTCCAAGTCCTTCTTTACAACGTCAAAATAGCCGGAATAATAGTTGTACTTCAATAAAAGCAAACATTAGAGGAAGTATAAACAGTTGGAAACTTAAAAAGAAGAAGAAAATTGCTAAAGACAATTCTATAGAATCTGATACGGACTCAATAAGCGATGAAGAACAAGAAGTAATACTTAATAATATAAATAATCAATTAAACTGGTAAGATGAATCAGTTTTAATATAAACATAAGTTAGTTTTAAATCTTTAACCGAGAAATAATATTTTCTTGTTTCAGTGGACTAACTGTAGACCATAGACATTGTAACGGCAGGTTACCTACTCTAGTAAACACTCCAAATAACAAAATCAACAACTTGACAATGGAAAACACGATCTCACGATCGGGAACACCGAGTCCTCAGTATTCCATTAAGCATCAGTTTCCAGAAGGAATGGGGGAAGTTGTTTCCATCCCTCATACAGATTGTTGCTCCAGAAGACGATCAGGAAGTGTTCACAATTCAATCAACGACAACGATCAAAATCCCAGCAGTGGTCTATCGTTAGTCGACTCGTCTTTGAAAGAAGATTTCAAACCTAACAACTTATCCAATGTGTGACAATATAAAACAGAGAATGCTGCAAATGCGGAAAAAATCGACTTTAGCGAAAAAAAGGTCGGTAGTAATAATACAGGCAAAGAAAGTTTCATTTCCTTTAACTTGTCAATTCTTTTCTTTTCCATTATGTACATTTCTTCTTATTGAAACCAAAGGTGACAGGTTAGAAATATCGTTAAACTTTTGCGAAATTCTGCAATGAGAAAAACATTGATCCTGTTGAATCAGAAAAAAATATTATATATATATATTTTAATTAATTTTATATTTAAAAATAAAAATTATTATTATTATTATGCTATTAAAGTTCGTATTTTTGCGTAATTAATATTTATTAAAAAATGTTTGACATATGAGAAGAATATAAATTGATGTTTAATAATTAATTTTAATATTCTCATTTAAATTTGGTTTATTGTCTGAATATTTAAAATTCGTCCGACTAATTATAAGTTTTAAAGTACACTTCTAGAGAGAACAAATTTTTTTCATGAAACTTCTTATAGATAAGATATTTTTTTTCTTTTTATCAGCTTTGTTGGTTTTTTGAATGGACAGAATGGATGAAAGACAGGGAAAGTTTCTCACTGTTTTTATTTTCTCCGTCCAACCGGTAAGTACACCTTAATTGTGCTTTCTTCTGTTTTCTTATCAATAGCTTTAAACATAGAACACAAAATAGGTTTTATAAAATAATGAATTTGTAGTAAAGATAAGAAGTCCTTCAATGTTGTCGTGTAATAACTACATCATTATATTCTCAGTTAAGTGGTCGTCTATGCTATTAATATTAGATTTACAAACAACCTAAGAAAAAAAAAATACTTGGACTTTGTAAGTATTAATAATGATATTAAAAAAATTCTTTTAGTACTTTTGATGCATATTTTGCAGTTTTTCATAAGAATTTATGTATTTTTATTAATATAGTAAGTATCAATCGTGAAGATAATCCGCATATGTTAGAGTATTGTATAGAATGTAGCATAAATGTTGGAATGCATTGCAAATATAAATATATATAAAATATACTATCATCTCCCTAAGGTGTTTATGTAGGCCATGTCAGTACTTTTAAAAAATATGTCGAAACATTTTATGGCTAACGTATTTTACGAATTTCTTACGGCTATCTAGATTTAACCATTTTTATGACGGAACAGAAAAATTCTCAATTTTATTCTTTCCGCATAAGATTTTGATGTATAATAACCATTATACGCAAATTCGTTTTGTTTTGCTTTTATTCTATAAAGTTTTATTGTAAAATTGTTGAATTTTCTATTTTTAAAAAAGCGTTATTGCACTTTATCGAGCCATTTGTTCTAACTTATATTTTTCAGTCTATTGAATAGACTAATAGCATGCATTACTAGTGAATAATTAAATACACTATTCGATATTTTTATATTGGGAGAAATAAGAAAAATAATCAACCATTTTGTTAGGATAGCAAAGATTTAATAAGATCAATGTAGATAACACAAAAATAATGCGAAGCAAATATGTCCAATATGAAAGAAAAACAACGTAATAAATTCCATGTAGCTATACTAGTGATAATCGATCAATAGAAATAACTAGATTTCCGATCAATTATTTTTGATATAACTGGGAATAGGAGAAAGCATCTTGAGTTTTAAGTACAAAATAGATTAGTAGATTTATTCAATGCATGCTGAAAGTTAACATACAGTTTACTTAAGAAAGAAAATTTCAATCAATTTATTCTGTCTAAAAATAGCATGACTTAGAAAAGTGGCTACTGTAGATAAGTTCTATACATTAGACCGAAATAACTAAAAGAGAAAAAAGAAATGGAAGAAAAATAAAACTAGGATTAAGTTAAAATGTGGAAAACTACGGATTAGAGAACAGAAAAATACACAATAGAAAAAAATGAAAAAAGTAAATGGAAATGGGGTGGACATGTTGCAAGAATGATGGACAACAGGTGAAGCACGAAATGGACCCCAAGAGAACTGTTTCGATATAAAAAACACAACGGAAAATACTACAAGGTAACGTAGTGAGAAAAATATAAAAACTGGAAGGAAAAAAATCTATAGTTTTGGTCATCAAATAATAGCGACAACGATAAACTTTTCATTTTAGAAATCATTAAATAAGATTTTTATAAAATAATATAATAGCATTTATTAACACGTTAGTTTTCTCTTCTATTGTCAAAAATTTTTAAATCATTACTTCTTATAATTCTCATATTAAGCCCACGTAGTTTAAATAAATTAATTAATTAGTTTTGGAATTATTTATTATTCAGAAGTCATGAAAGCTTTATTAAATATTTGTTCAAATGAGCTTTTATATTTATAAGTGATATTTAACAAGTGGAAAAAACAAAACTGAAATGTAATTACTTGATAAAGTCATAACTATTCTGTTATTATTTATTAATAAAAATTCCGTATTAATCAAAAAAACTAAATTACATTAAAAATATATATATAAATGTTTTTGTTTTTTTATAAAGAAAAAATTTTTCTAACACAATATTTTTTAAATAAAAGTGAATAACGAGTATTTTTTATTATTTTTTTTTTCGAGGCAGAATATTTGACTAAATTAGTTACTAAAAATGTTGCATTGCCATTGCTAGGATCAAAATAAAATATTATTTCATAACATTAAAAGGACTTTTAAATGATACTATATAAAAATATCAATTATGTAATAAGTATATTGCATGGATACTGATCTATGTAATGATAAGCTAAATATTAAGAAGAATATTTATATTTATTTAACACTTAAAACTGTATTGATGTAATTTTTAATAAAGTTAAGAGATTATTAAGTTGCCAAATCTTCTATAAAATATAAAAATATATAGAAAAATTAGCCAATTTTATTCGTTTCTAGTAATGCATAGGATTATGAGATAAATAGTTGACACTTGTTCAGTTTTATTATTTAAATTTTATAAGGAACAAAATTATAGTTATATTTTACATAAATTGGCATTATTTGCGGTCAATGTCCTTATATATAGATACAGTTTATGGTATAGAAAAATAGCCATTGTCAGTTTTTGAACTTATCAAATTATGAATATTAAAAATTGATTAAATATGATAACAAATATCCGATAAAAGAGAAAAAATAATAATTTATTGCATTTCTAAAATTTTTTTGATTTAACTGGATTTCCACTGGCATTTAATCTCCAATAAGATTGAATGAATAATAAAAATTCTTTTATACAGTAATTAATACTAAACCCTGTATGTATTTATTTTTTGGTTCGTTCATACATAGCCATGATAGAAATTTCATATTTAGTTATAAGTTTAGCCCTTTATAAATGTTGTAAGGATTACGAGGGGAGAAAAAAGAATTGTCAGAAAAAAAGCCATGCAATCAATCATTTAACTAAAAAAAATCATCTCACTTCTTTCTACAAATTCATTCTATTGATTAAAAAACGAAGCATAAAAAAGCAAACATAGTAAAAGATGTATTTTTTTTTTCATTTTTTTTTAGAAAAATTATTAAGTTTTACGGTTTTTGCACTCACCGATTTAATTAAATATCTTTGTACAAGTCATCATAAGCTTGTTTTTTTTTATTATACTCATAGAAAGAATATTATAAAAATTTTTAATAAAGCTTTCGATACAATTAAATCCGATTTAATTAAATAACTTTGTACAAGTCATCATAAGCTTGTTTTTTTTATTATTATACTCATAGAAAGAATATTATAAAAATTTTTAATAAAGCTTTCGATACAATTAATTTAGTTACATTTATGCATTTTTTTTTAATTTCTATGCTACGTTTTTAATATATGACAATTATTTTCGGATTCTTTATTAATTTATATTCGCCTGTATTAATTTTTTAAGGTTATATTTCAAAAATAAATTTATAAATAATTTAAATATAAAAACATATGAATGAAAAATATAATAATAGAACAAATAAAAAAATTTATTGCTAGTTATCACAAATATTCCGTTGATAGTATAAGTAAATATATATATAAATTATATATTATCGTAAAAATAGAAATATTCATAAATTTATTAAAAATGTTTATTGTGTGAATAGTCAGACATATTAAATATTATGTTTAAGTACTGCATTTCGTTCGTATCTGTATTCATTAAAGTGATCAACGTCGTAGCAACACCATTCTTCGATGATAACATAGTGACGTCATTGTTACCTTGACGTCTACGGACGTCATGTTATCAGTGTCATGACGTCATTGTTCTGATGAAATTGTTTGACGTCAATAACGTCACAGTTTCGATTATGTTATTGGCCGATCGTTGCGGGCCTTTATCACAACTTAACTAACAATTGGGTTTTATGATGAAAAAATAATGAACATATAAGACTGAGATACAGCAAAGATTTAATCATACAATAAATATATTATTGAGTTATTGAGCCAACAATATCTATCATATTTCACAAAAGATTACATATTTCCATCAGCAACTTTATGTAGTAATATTAAGAATAAACGAATATTTATTAAGAATTTTCAATGCTTAACAGTTTCCATTTAATCAGTTTAATGCGATATTTCAATATAATTTATTAGTAAATGAGATATTAATCAACTATATTCAAGAAGCAATAATGAAATCTAATTAAGACAAAGAGAAAACAGCTGAAATTCTAAAGTTATAAAATTTTAAACCTATTTCTAATAACACTAATAGAGAGAATAATTTATTTGTGCTATGTAATTTTTTATAATGTTTAACCATATAATTTATGCCAATTTTTATTTAATGAAAGGGATTTAATTGAATTTCGAAATTTAATTTAGTTATTAACTAAATAACTATCAAATATGAATGAACAGATACAACTTAGAAATATAAACTTCATTTGTAAGTAAAATTTACATTGTATAGATCTGAAGAATTACGGTTGGGATGATTTTATCGATAATGTAATGTTTGATGACATCATTAACGTACCGTGGCAATTATCGTGAGACTTGTTGATGAAAGAGTAATCATTAACTTATTCAATGAAACATTTAATATGCTTATTTGCGTTAATGCGACTTAAACTGACATCAGCCAGTGATATTTCAGATCAGTTGTGGAATCAAATGTGTTATAAATACTGAAGATCGATTAAGATTAATTTATTAAAAAAAGAAAAGAAGATTTTGTTTTAACTATTTAATAAAATCAGACATTAAAATGCAATAACAATTTTTCTGCACATTTACAAGAATATAAAAAGTAAACACAATATTATGTCATGCAAATACCGAATTTCTGGGGAATCCGAATTGAATTCTGTGATCTTATTCCTTGGTCTTTACTGAAATTGATCCAATGATTATCAGCCTTTATCTTTCGATCAAACTAGGCCTATATTATTTGATATAGCCATTCAATAATTGTTATTAAATAGATGTATTCTAAAATTCAATCTATCAATATCTTTATGCATCTTTAGCTCATCTCAGAGATGAGAAGATAAAATAATAAAACTCAAACATTCTTTCCTTCCACGTTTTATCGTATATATGGAGAATTAGAAAATAAATCATACATTTGTTGAGATATCAATTTACATAATCTTAAAGTTGCATCGAAATAAACATAGAAATCTATGTAATGCGATTTATCTGATGTCCGTTCGAATGGCATCAATATTGCTAATTCATTAAGGCTCATATTGTTTTTATAAAACACAAAATGTATATTGAATATGGCAAAAATTAAATTTTAATCATAATCAAGAACCAGTTCATCAATAAGTAATAGACGTAACGGGAACGATTTTTAGTTAAAATCTTTAACAAAAATTTCTTAATTCTTATGGTAACTTATTATTATTGATATTTTTGCTAAAATATTTCATAATAATAATTATGCTTTAACTATTAATAAGTGGATTTTTTATTATATGCTATTAATTTGTCTTTTCTGTTACTTTCTTCGTCATTAAAAGTAAAAAATAATGAACCGTTCTAATCAACTCACTGAAAAAAATATATATTTTCAAGTTAAAATACATTTCCATTTTAAATTTGAATTAAATGTAACAGAAAGGGAATGCATAAATATTAATTAATTACAATACTTCTTAAATTATTTTCCTAATCGTTAACTTGAAATTTCAAGATAACTTTTCCAAATCCCTGTTGCATAAGTTTGAATATGTAATTTTTGATATTTCGATAAAATTTTTGTAAAAGTTGTATATATATAATTGCACTTCTGCAAACTTTGGTAAAGTTTAATTTCCTCAATTCGCAAGAAACAGAGGTTATAAAACTAGATTCATATAATAAATTACCACAAATGATATATAAATTATTATTTTTTATAATTATTTTTTATTTTGTTTATCGAATTTTTTTCTTTCAGAGTGAGAAAGTGGTGTACGTACTTGGCTCATGAAAAATGGTTCGACTATTCGATTCTTGTGTTCATCGGACTGAATTGCATTACGTTAGCTATGGAAAGACCAAACATACCACCAAACAGCACAGAACGTATGATTTTGACGGCAACTAATTACATTTTCACTGTTGTCTTTGCGTTCGAAATGTTAATTAAAGTAAGTTGCATCATGAGTCATTTTATTAACATTATTTAAAAAATGCCAAATTTATTTTTATTAATTTTTAAGTCTCTTATAGAATAATAAATTTAAACATTTTTTATATTAAAAAAATTAATGAAATATTATTGTAATTAAACAAAACTAACGAAGCTATTTTCAGGTAATAGCAAAAGGATTGTGGTATGGAAGTCATGCTTATTTTAAAACTGGATGGAATATTATGGATGGTAGCTTAGTGATGATCTCTCTAGTAGATGTTCTTTTATCGTTTGTTGCTGATGGCAGTCCACGGATTTTTGGAATTCTGAGAGTTTTTCGTTTACTACGCTCCCTCAGGCCTTTGAGGTAAGAATTGTGTTTTAATCTGATTAGCGCATTTTTCCATAATTTTACGAAATTTTGCTGTCACTGACAATTTTTTTTTATTTTCTTCCACAGAGTTATCAATAGAGCTCCAGGATTAAAATTAGTAGTTCAAACCCTTTTATCATCATTACGCCCCATCGGAAATATCGTACTTATTTGTTGTACATTTTTTATTATTTTTGGAATTTTGGGAGTGCAGGTATATTATATAAGCTTTTAATATAAAAATTTACTATCTAGAAAATAATAATTAATCATGCCAAAAAGTTAACTTTTATTTTTAAAAAAATTCACTGAATAATTTTTTAAAAAATATAATTTAGTTAAAAATTATTTTTTGGCTTGAATAAATATGGCAAATATATTTATTCAGTTATTTTCTTTTTTTATTATTATTATTCAAGCTTTTCAAAGGAAGTTTTTATTATTGCGAAGGACCAGATGTGAAAAATGTTAAAAATAAAACACAGTGTTTAGCAGACAGTAGAAACGACTGGGTCAACCAGAAATATAATTTTGACAATTTAGGCCAGGTTAGAATTTCCACAAAAAAAATATAACATCATATTATGCAGTTTTCACTAACTTACTAATTTAATAATGATAATACTTACAAGTACGTTTGCATTTTAGGCATTGATGTCTTTATTCGTTTTATCATCTAAAGGCAGGTTAGAATTTCCACAAAAAAATATAACATCATATTATGGAGTTTTCACTAACTTGCTAATTTAATAATGATTATACTTACAAGTACGTTTGCATTTTAGGCATTGATGTCTTTATTCGTTTTATCATCTAAAGATGGTTGGGTAAATATTATGTATACGGGTTTGGATGCTGTTGGAATCGATCAGCAGGTATCAAATTATTATTATTATTATTATATACATATTCCCATAAGTAAATATTATCATAATTTTAATATGAATACGAAAACAGGTAACAGGTATCATTATGTGAAAAATTTACTTCAAATACTAACTTTGTTCTTTTGCAGCCGATTGAAAATTACAGTGAGTGGAGGCTGTTATACTTTATTTCCTTTCTTCTACTGGTAGCATTTTTTGTTCTCAACATGTTTGTAGGAGTAGTGGTAGAAAATTTTCATCGATGTAGAGAAGAACAGGAAAAGGAAGAAAAAGCAAGAAGAGCTGCTAAGCGTGCACGCAAACTGGAAAAGAAGAAACGAAGTATGGAATCTAAGGGTCGGTAGTTGAGTGGTACTGAGTCTGGCTTGCAACGGCAAGACTGTGTCAATGACACTCTTTGATTGACATCCATTACACGCATCCACTCATTAGGTTCTCGTTAACACCATTATTACGTTATCCAAATGTTCTTTTTTGATGCTGTTTCTACTTTTTTAATGTTAAAACGAGAATGTTTTATTTTTAACTGTGTCAGCGGTTACAACATCGTCGTTGAGTTCAAAATAAATTGCTGTTGGGGTACTAATGAGTAATATATTTTACGTAGCCATTATCTCGTTTAAATAAGATCAGATTTCTGTTTTGGTAACTTTAATAATTACCTAAATTAGTAAAATCACTGTTATTAATTGATATTTTGCGTGTACTATTTATATAGTCTATAATTAAAATCGATGCGTGCATTCTGAACGAATTTATGTTATTATACTTCGATGTACAGGTTTCTATCTAGTTTCTCAATTTATAACAACATCGAATATTTCTATAATTAGAAAAGTTAAAGTTTCGAGATAAGTTAAATTCAATTTCTAATATTAAATTTTTTATTATACTGGTTATATTTATTATTTAAAATACATCAGCGTGCTACCGGTAAATATAAATTAAACATAACTAATGACAAAATTATAAGATAACTAAGAGAAAGCTTGTGGAAAATTTTAAATAATCGAATAAATAAAATTTGAATAATAAAAATGGAGAGTGTCGACTGCTTTCAATTCTAAAATAATTACTGTACTTAATATAAAATTTCATTAAGTATTTTTTTAATGTTTTAAATTTTAGATTATCCTAGATTAGATGTGGATATTTATTAATTAATAAATGCTCATATATCATGTTAATATTTAATACAAAATATTGCATGCTGCTTAACATTTAGCGCAATATTTCGAATAAAGGTTATCATATAAAAAATAATGAACATGCGATTTAACTTATCAATAAAAATATATTATAAAAAGTGATATATTAAATTAATATATAAATAAGCATAATGTTATAAGCGGTTTATCTAGATAAAACAAATTTTAAAATAAAAATAATTAAATTTATGCAATTTATTCTAAACTTTTTATATGATTTAAGTTGCTAAACAATTATTTTCCACTATTAAATTTTTTAAATACTCATAAAAATTATAATGAGCAATAAAATAAAATAATGTTTAAATATTTAATAATACTGTTTACATTTTAAAGAAAATATCATAAAAATTTTATCCTAAATATTTTTCTAATAATGAAATTTTTATAATTATAGGTTGTTAAGCCAATTTTTAGGAAATAATTTGTTAATGCTAAGAATAATAAATCGATAGAAGTATAAAATTTAAATTTTACTTTCAACTTTTGTAAATATTCTCTATTATAAATTTTCTTTCTAAATAAAATAGTTCTATTATTTAATAAATAGTTCAAAGTTTTAAGCAGCATCAAAGAGACTTTATTAATGACAAATAAAATATTTTATATTATTAATAAAATATTTCTAAAAGTTATATTCTGAAAATAAATAAAATGATAATGGATTCAGTAAAATATTAATAATATAGGCAAGAATTTTTGAATGTAATGCTTTATAAAATATCAAGTATATATTTTACTAACTTGAAAATGTCTTCTTTATCCAGTGAATGTTTCAACGATACTCAGCCTTGCCGTGAATGCCTGCCCACCGCTATAGCTTTTCTTCACATATTCAGTTGTTTTTTTTACTCCTTTATTCTTATTCACTAGCTTTATTCTTCGTTTTGCTATCCTGTCTCACTTTTCTAGATTTTTAATTTCTATTTTTTTCTGCACATAATTCTTTCAGTAGAAAGATTATGGTTTTTATATTTTTCTATTTCCTTAATTACTCTGTGCTTTAACTAGTATACTTCTATAGTCTTCAGTCAAGCGATTCTCATTATGCCAATTTTTTTTTTTTAAATTCAGAATTTAATTATTATACGTTTAAAATAAAATAAAAATAAATAAATATAATTTTATTTCGATTATAACTATATTAATATGTGTAATATGTTAATAAACTTCAACTTTGCAAATTTTTTTTAACTTTGTGTACTAGATTATAATGAGGATCGCAGCTTTAGATAATAGTTTAGAACATTCTAAGCCAGGCTCAGACAGTTAGTGAATGTATATAATAGTAGTAGTTTAGATTTTCTATAATTACTTACTGTAGTTAGTTCTTGTTAGTGAGGAAAACTCTTGATTTACTTTGCCATCATCTTGTGACCGACTATGGACAAAACAGCACAAAGCACTTAAGTCCGTTTTCTCTTCCAATTGATCGATATAGCATTTTAAATAATAGTGTAATATTATACGAACATTTATTGAAATATTATATTTTCATTAAGTATATGTTTTTTTTTTTAAACTGATGTAAATGAATCTTTCAATACTGTTATTATAATATTGAAATCGTCATGAATTCGGTACTGTTAAAACAAAAAAAATTATTTTATAATATTTTTATGACGGTAATGTGAATGTATACGGAAGAAATGCATTATTATTGTTTAAAATAATAATAATTTTAATAAGAAAAGTGAGGCGGGATAAGAGTTAGCCTTCTAACTATTGAAATGATAACTTTAGTTTCTTTTTTTCCCTACAGAAATGCGTGAACCTCCTTATTATATCAACTATTCGAAACCACGCTTATTTACCCACAACATCATCACAAGTAAATACTTCGACTTGGCAATTGCAGCAGTTATTGGACTCAATGTTGTTACTATGGCAACAGAATTCTACATGATGCCTACGGTGAGTTGGTAATCTTTTTCTTTTTTTTTAACTATTGAACTCTTATCACTATTTTCTTTTTTATTTTCCAATAACAAACTTCAATGCTACTTTAATACAAAAAGTAAACATAATAAAAAAACGATAGTTATATTCCCAATAATAGTTCCAATTCTGTATAATAATATATAGATGCTGTTATATTTATACAGTCAGTTAGTTTTATTTTGCTTTTGTAAGTGAATTAAAACTTAAATTGTTAATTTTTAATATTTTTTGTCATTATTTTTATACCTACAGAATTTTATATTAAAAAAAAATTCGATAAAAATTTCTACGTGAATGCAGTTTTTGTCGTTCATAGCAAATTATTATATAAAATATGAGAGGAAATATATATATATTATTCAAATAAAAGAATAGAAATAAATAATTTCTGATTATTCGTTAAACATTATTCGCATTCTTCAGTTAAGTTGATAAATGAAAATGTAGAAAGAGTGAGAAAATGATCAAAAACAATTTGTTGAATCGATTTATTAAGTTACAATGCTGTTACTGTAAATTTCTATTAATTTTTTTCCCCTTTCTGGAAAAATTATTTCTAGTCTGTAGAAGAATACCGGAATGAATGAAATATTTCTAATAGCACAATTACATGATTTCTCTCTTTTTTTTAACTAAAATTTTTATAAACTATTTTAATGAGTGAAGAAACAATGTTTTTGAGAAAAAAAATAGAAAAATTATGTTTTAAAGGAAAAAATTCCAAAACTAACACGCGAAAGATGCAAAGTCATCATTTTTTTTTTTTTTTTTTTTTTTTTCGAAAGATGCAAAGTCATCTTTTTTTTTTTTTTTTTTTTTGTCAAGTGATTGATTTTGCTTTTACAGTCTAACCATTTATCTTGTAATAAATTATCTGATTTTATGGTTTAGAAGTATTGTCAATTTAACCTTAAGTTAAAACAAAGCTGAAAAATTACCCCCGTTCAGATTTTTTTTGTGTAAATTAGTTGATAATACATTAACGGAACAATTCGTTCTCTATCGAATAAGAAAAGCAAAAACTTCTCTATTTTTTATTTTTTAATTATTTTTAAAAATTAAATTGATTTTTACTTCCAATGGCAGTAACAATTATTAGATATATATCATAACTTTATTAAAAAAAAGCACACAATCAACAAAAATATTCGTTTTGATGTGATAAACAAATATGCAATAGATTTTCTTGTTAAAATTGGCATTTAATAATTTAATTTGACTAAATATTACTAATTTTTTTCCAGTATGTTTGTTTTAATCCAATAATTTTAATTCACAGGAGCTTACGTACGCCTTGAAGATCTTCAACTATTTCTTTACAGCAGTTTTTATTTTAGAAGCAGTCATGAAAGTAGTTGCATTAGGTTTTCGACGTTATTTAAAAGACAAGTAAGGAATGCACTATTATATGTGATAACTGAAAATAAATAAATATTAAATTCGATTATGCTGAATAATTATGTAGCCGAGAAAAACTTTTTCTCTAAGTACAATTTGCGGTCATTGCAGGTGGAATCAGCTTGATGTTATAATCGTAATTCTATCAATTGTGGGAATTGTACTAGAAGAAATGGAGTCTGAGGTTATTCCTATCAATCCAACTATCATAAGGGTAATGCGGGTTCTCAGAATTGCCAGGGGTAAGCTTTTTGTCGAGTCAATCCAATCCAATTACAAAGAATTGTATCCAATCATTTCATAACTTAAGGATAATCTATAACTTCGTAAGGGAGTTGTCTTAGTTTAGATCATTTTTTAGATAATCCCTTATTCTTGTTACTTTATAAACTATAAAACTATAAGTTTATTTTAAAAATTCTTCCTTAAATTTAACACCACTTTTTATGAAAGATGCTTAATTGGATGTAAATTAATTTAAAGTAGATTAGAACTACTTTGTTTTCTTAATGAATGTTTCGAATGTTAATTTAGTATATAAAAAAATTGCAGAAAAATTATTAGATCCTGCTGACTATCTTATCGCATCTCTCATTATATTTAAATAAATCCAATTAATTTTAAATGTATTTTATCAGAATTTTTTAACGGAAAGATTTAATTTAGTGATTTGTTACATTATTTATTTTTTTTTGCATTAAATTACAGAACACATTTTCTTTTTTAATTTATTCTTTATTTAGTTTTGAAATTACTAAAGATGGCCAAAGGTATTCGTGCACTGTTAGATACCGTAATGCAAGCTTTACCTCAAGTTGGAAATCTAGGACTTTTGTTCTTTCTTCTCTTTTTTATCTTTGCTGCTTTGGGAGTAGAACTCTTCGGTCGTCTTGGTAAGTTTGTTTTTTTTCCCCTCCTTAGTATTTTTACATCCATCTCATATCGATCTTAATACTAGAAAACATTTGGAACATTATAAATTGCTTTACATTCCAGAATGTACCGAAATCTTTCCGTGTCAAGGTTTGGGTTAACATGCTCACTTCAGGAATTTTGGAATGGCTTTCCTGACTTTGTTTCGTGTAGCCACAGGAGATAATTGGAATGGAATCATGAAGGTACTTTAACTCGCTATTACATTAAATCATTGTCATGCGTTAAGAAATACAATTTAAAATATCTTAAATTATGCATATTTTTGAAATAATTTTAAAGTAAAACTAATAACACACACAAAATTTATTTATGTGCATTAAATTATTTAAACATTAGTGATTCAATAGAACTGATAACAAGAATGTCAAAGCATTAAAATAAGACATTTATGCATTATAAACATGTGCTTTTTTAAAGTAAAACTAATGATTTTAGTCTGTAAATTTTTAAATCTGTAAAAAAAATTTCAAGAATATACATATACACACATTCATACATATATATACATTCTACTAAGCTTCTCTTAAGGGCAGAGACCATTATTTTATTACAAATGACTGTGATGATATGACTTATTTTGCTGATTTATATATCATAATGTATGCTTTTATCTTTTTCCTTCTACACAATATTTTTAATCATTCTTTTATAGTAAAAATAAAAAAATATTGTTTTGCGCACTTTTATAAAAATTAAAATACACAACACAGATAACAGATAAGCTAATAATTTTATTACTTTTGCGCTTTATTTGATATTTATGCACAATATTTTTAATCATTCTTTTATAGTAAAAATAAAAAATGTTGTTTTGCGCACTTTTATAAAAATTAAAAATACGCAACACAGATAACAGATAAGCTAATAATTTTATTACTTTTGCGCTTTATTTGATATTTATATAATTTAATAAGAAAAAGAAATGGATTTTTAGATTTTTATTAAATATATTTATTTTAGTTCTCTGAAAGATCATGATTTAATTTGAGACATAGTTGGAATGCATTTTCATTAAGAATTTTTCATAATTATTTTAAAGCATATTGATATAAACCGATTATTTAATAAATCGATTTAAATAATATTAAAATATTATGATATTTAAATATAATGTTTAATTATAATAATAATTTAAAAAATATAATCGATTTGTTTCAATATACTTAAACTTAATCGTGAAAATCTCTAATATAAATACTTTCCAATTAAGCTTCAAAATCAAAATTTTATTCTTTCAAGATTATTTTAATAAATCAAGAGTTGTATTTCTATTTACAAATTGATTTTAAATTTAATTTAATCTAAAACAAAAATTTATATAATTAAGTTTGATTATATATTTTCTTTTTTTTTTAATTTTTGATAAAATTTTTTTTAATTTCGCTTGTATTCCCCATTGGTTACTATTTATAAAGTTTAGCTGTTTTTAAATTCGTCTGCAGGAACGATCGAAAATTTTGATGTTTGACAGTTAAAATTAATTTATTTTTATATTTTTATTGTTATAAGTAATCTGAAAGTAGGTCGTTCCAGATGGATAATTTAGTTAAGAATTTTTATTAAGAATTAATCTGATGTAATTTAGTTACTAACTGTGAATAATGGAAAAAGAGATTAAAAAAAAAATTTGTTAAAAATTAATAAAGTCTTTTTGTTTATCATACAACATAACGAAATTTAATACGGTAATTTAATAGTGATTATAATTTATTGTAATAAAAAATTATTTTGATAAGTTTATATTAAAAACTAGCAATATATTATATCAAAAATACGAAATTGATTTCAGAAAAAGTAGTCTATCAATAATAAAGAAATAATTAAATTTTAAACTTAATTGTTTTGCCGAAATAAGCAATAGTTATACATTTTAATAATGCCAATGTCGCTGTATAATGAAAATTGACATAAATGTTACTTTATTAAGAATTTTATTTTTAATAAATTTATAAACATGAAATTCGAATTTCTATCTGTTTTCCGGAAGATAAGGCAGCAGGATTCATCAGTAATACCTAAATAGTAATTATTAATAGGTAATACTAGACTGATAATTCCGAATGTGTTCGGTTTCAATAATAAAACACTTTATCTGGTAGTTTAAATTAGAATTTAAAGCAAGTGTAAATAAGGAACTTTATCATGCATAATTAATTTTATATTAAAAGTAATTTATTAAATTTTGATATCGCAAAATTGTTAAAATTGTTTGGGACGGTCGATATTTTTAACATAAGTATAACATTTATCATATTGGTAAGTACTGATGATAAAGTAAAACAGCTCATTTCGACCACCTGTTACAAGACCAAATGAATTCGTTTCAACTTTATACATCCAGGAATAGATTATATATATAATATTCTTTAAGCAGAAAATTTTAAATCTTTACATAAATAATACCAAGATCATTTCTGAATTTAAACGCTTGAATCGATAAACTCAAATGGATATACTTTATTCTAAACAAAACTTTTGTAATATATGGTTTGGTTTATTAAACTTAGTAAGTTACTATGTTTTTACTTTGATGTTTGTGGAAAAAATAACTGAATTTAATGCTTTACTGTTATGTTTTTCTTTACTTTGAATATACAATATTTTGATCTAGAGCAAAAATTCTTTATAAATAATTTTTTCTATAACATATCGGTGAAATAATAAATTATTTATATGAAAAAAGAAAAATTTTAAAATATTTCTTTATAAATTATGTTTAAAATAATCTGTTTTATTTTAAACATAATTTCAAGCTAAAATGGCAGATGAAATTTTTAATAGGCTTTCTATCTCATTAAAATTTAAAATATTTCGTTCCACTGATTAATCTTCATGACACGATTGTTTTTGCTGGTTGTTTCCATGTTTGGAAACAATCAGAAAAATTTTAATCATTCTGAATTACTTAAAAAGAAGCCAAACATTTAACGAAATACATAGAGAAATTATAGATAGCTCTATAAGTGAAAGAACATCTACACGCAAACTTGAAGATAATTCATATTGCAATTTTTCTAAACTGTTAGATAACATTAAATATAAACTGTTAATCAAATTAACTAATATTGATTAGTAAACGGTTAATTAGATTTAAAAAAAATCTCATTTAAGTATAATGGCATACTCTATAAGATTTGTTGCTGTACTTGCGATGATGATAACGTGATTTCTATCTCTATTCAATACATTATTACCGGTGATTACATATATCAGAGTAATTTACTGCATCTTCCTATTCTTATTTTGGATTCATGCCAGGATACTGTAGATACTAGTTATTACACGTACAGTAGTTTCCCATTATGTAACCTTAGTTTATGTAATTTTTCATGATAAACTATTTTCCAAAAATTACATATTTGAATGAAAAATAAACGTAAATGATGCATTATTTATACATTTATTTGCAATTATAACATGCAGTATTACATCAATGGATATCCCAATTTCCAATCTTTAATTGAAAAATATAATGAAATAAAATTATTACTCCATTAATATACAAAATAATACAATTATCATTTAGATTTAAACTTATTTCTTATGATAAATAAATTACAATAGATAATTTTAATAATTTATTTGCATGCTAAGTTGTTGAAATTTGAATCTAAACCCTGAAATTATAAAAAAAATTATCTTAAATTAGAGCATTCAATATAAATGTTTAAATATTGCGTTAAAGAGTAATTTAGCAAAATGTCAAATTTAATATACTATAATTTTTTTATTGTTAAGCTATATAAATAAATTCAGTATTGATTGGCAATATTTACAATAATGTAATTTGACTTTTATAGGAAATATTTATGTTAATGGTTTCAAATTTTTTTCCAAATCTGATTATCACAGCAAACATGAGTTTTTTGAAATTGGTTTATTTTTCTTTATTATTAAGTTAGTTAAAGCGATGCATATTTAATAAATTTTAACTGATTAAACTCATTATCAGATACCATCAAAATCACGTAAATTAAATATAATCACGTTTTGAATCTATATAATTATTTACCAAAAATTCTGGTAATTTGTTATACATTCTGGTAAATAAAAATTTACCAGAATATATAACGAATTTTAATTTATTATTTAATTTTATGATATATTTATTGT